>OY987318.1:6715551-6934653 GCA_963920655.1 Geranium rotundifolium
TGATAAAAAAATTCCAAACTTTTTTATAATTTTTTTTATACATGCGTGCCAGAGGAATCACTTTATTATCGCTAATGTATTTAAGTTTTGACTTGAAAATAAAATAAACACCCTGTGAATTTAATTAACACAAAGCCATTACAATTCACCCACTTCGTACAGCCAAATTTAGTGTATGCGGAAACGTAACCGCACAAAAGATGTAATAATCATTTACGAAAAATAATTTTATTAGTAATTTTCTCAATCGTTAATTCGAATTGATTCTCAAAAACACTACAAAATTGAAGATATTGATACTTGAAAACAACATAATTTGTCTTTATTCTGAACGTCAAGATCATGAGAAATATGTAAATTTGACGAGAATGTCCGAGGTAGCCAACTAAACACCAATCCAGTACACAAACCCAATCCCTTTCAATAAAAAAGTTTTTCTATAAACCTATAAAAAGCATGCAAGTAATAATTCATGTAGGGGGGCAAAATAACCAAGCTATTATTTTTATACCAATAAAAAGCATGCACATAATACTTTTAGCTCACACTAAGTGCAAATGACTCACTTACAACTTACAACACAATCATGATAAACCAAGTTTCGCAAGAGAGCATGAATCAACAGGAGCAATATTAACTTGATGATCTTGAAAACAACAAAATTAACATGTGATAATATCGATATTTGTCAAGAGTTTTTTTACTTGTGATCCTTTCGGAACAAAACCTGATTCTATCTCGCAGTTTGCTGACAATGTTGTTAGACAATAATATTGATATTTGTCAATAACTTTTTTACTTGTGATACTTTCAGAACAAAACCTTATTTCATCTTCCAGCTTGTTGACAATGATGTTAGACAATGATATCGATATATGTCAATAGATTTTTTACTTGTGATTATTTCGGAATAAACCTGATTCCATCTTGCATTTTGTTGGCAATGATGTTAGACTATATACTTGGGATAAGGAGGATTTGATTTCAATACTGTTATGCAATACTTGGAACACCTAGAGCTCTGCCAAAGTGTTTCGCGACTTTAAGAAGCACACAATTCACAAATATATTGTTATAAAATAAAAAATAACACGAAACATGAAAAAAATGAAGTTAACATTTTAAAAACTAAAAACAACGAAATCAACATGTGATGATATCGATCTTTGTTAATAATTTTTTACTTGTGATCCTTTTGAGATTTTTCAATAGTTTTTTTACTTGTAATCCTTTCGCAACAAAACCTGATTCCATCTTGCACTTTGCCGGCAATGATGTTGGACAATATACTTGAGATAAGGAAGATTTGATTCCACTACTGTTATGAAACACTTGGAACACCGAGAGCTCTGCCAAAGTGGAAATGAAATGGATATTGCAAGAACTGAAAACAACAAAATCAACATGTGATGATATCGATATCTATCAATAGTTTTTTTACTTGTGATCATTTCGGAACAAAAATTGATTCCATTTTGCACTTACCTTCGCCACCGACCTGGAAAAAACACACTATTGAACCTTTGAAATATTAGAATTCCAATATATTGCTTAACTTCTCAAACAATGCCTTCCCTGCAAAGCAATTAACATAAGCATTTCAAGAAAATAATTTCAACCACATGCGATTTCTTGAAACAACATGCACAACCATCTCAAATGACACAACCAAATAAAAACTTGCAAGTCAGTAAGTCTTAAATATTACTAAAACACCATGTAAACACAATACATGATAAAAGAAGACTAAAAGAAATTAAAATAAACATTAGAACTTTCAAGAAATAATTCCAACCATTCATGGTTTCTTGAAATAACATGCACAACCATTTCAATTGACACGACCAAATAAAAACTTACAAGTTTCAAAATCGCTTCCATCCATATACATATGGAAAGAGAGAATCTGAAAAAGTGTTATTAAAATAAATAAAACTGATTCAAAAGAACATGGAGTAATATTCCATTACCTACTTCCATCCATATACATATGGAAAGAGAGAATCTGAAAAAGTGTTATTAAAATAAATAAAACTGATTCAAAAGAACATGGAGCAATATTCCATTACCTACTCACATTTTAAGAGAAGAAAATAAAATTGACATTATAAGAACTGAGAACAACAAAATCGACATGTAATTATATCAATCCCTCTTGCTGGCACTGATGTTAGACAATATGCTTAGGATTAGAAAGTTATTTCAAAAATAAATTCATCCAAGAAGATGAGATTGGAGAGCGAGCCCGAAGGAAGGACAATATCGACGATCGTGAGAAAGTTGGGGAGTGTCGCCAGAAATGTAGATCCCGAGAAGGAGCTTATTCCGAAAGAACTTAAAGAACAAAATCAGCAATCTGGAAAAGGATTTTCAACAATTTATACTGGCCTAGAGATTGAAAAGATGATCGGTGCAAGGAAAATGAAATTTTTTTTTTCTGGTTTGTGATTCTTCTACTGTACAGATTTTTGATGGGAGGGTCAGAGGTATCTATTCTGATTGTTTGATCATAACTATACTTCCAATTAATGAAGGAATAACGGTTTCTTAAAATTGAATGAGAATCCAAAACATAGATAGATAAACATATATGTTATACAAAATATATAGGGAGAGAGTTTGAAAAGGTGTTATAAAAAACTAATTTCAGTCCGATAATTTTCATTTTTATGGAACCAAAGCAATCCATGTAAATCCAAAACAACACAAAAAAATAATAAGTTGCCACGTTGCATGCTCCCATTTTAAGAGACACGTGTGATCACATAAAACACAACATACCAATTACCTAATATCATTGTATATATGGTAGAGCATGTACTTTGACATGGGTAGTCTTGTTTCTAAGGAGGAAGACCAAGAGATTGGAAACATTAACTGAAATCAACAAGGTGGCAGCTAAAACCTAGAATAGTTTGGGTTTCTTGATGTTCCAGGACAATCCGAAAATTCCGCCAGAAAGAAAGTTCTTAAATCAACCCAAATATCATGAACCACAAAGTGAGCCCAAAGTCACGCCAATAAAAATTGGAGCGTATTCCATAACCCCAAACCTCAAAGACTGGCCTCACTACCGCAAAACTCCTCTCCGTCCCTTTCACTCTGATCATCGTCGCCAGAAGACGTTCGAGAATTAGACAGCACTGCCATTTTCGGTATTTTCCAGTGAGCCGCTGCATGACCGTCATGTTCCGATCGAGACTTAATAACCTCCGGCAGCTTCACATACACTATAATCGACAACCGCTTCAGCATTCGACCTAATTACACTCGACTCCTCATAAGCAATAATTTGTTTGTGTGCATAACTTTAACCCATCAAGAACTCAACACTTATTGTCTCACAAAGCAATAATAAATAGCCACATGTCACACTTTTGGAGGACACGTGTAATTACATAAGACATTTTATACCAATTGCTTACTCCCATTTAAAGAGACATTCATCATCATATAAAACACTCGGATCTTCCAGTCTCCTCCATATGCATCAATCATACATATAGATTAAAACACATATAGACACCCAAAAAAATCCAAAATACCCTAAAATTTTCAAACGCCGATCAAACTCACCCTAAGAAAGCCAAAAGCCAAGCCTATCAATCAAATAAAACCATATAAATCAAAACTGATAAAGCCCCAGAAATTTGTAGTGAAGATCGAGAATGTTATTGAAAGAGAAATTGGGGGAGATTGTTTCCCTCGGACGTTAAGACACAATCTCATCATACCCATAAAACAATTTAGTATTGAGATTCACACAACCCAACAAAAAATCACAAATCTACCAAACAGGTAAATTAAGAAGTAAAAAATGGAATAAAAACACCAGAAAAAGCAGGTTGAAAATATTTTTAACATAATGTAACATAAGTTTTACAAATATGATATTAAAAACCATGCTAAGTAAAATCATCACTTATTCATGAACTCTTTATTCTCATGAAATCTCCTCCCAATCTCCGAAACCAAGGATTCTATCCCTTTCTCGGGAAAGAAATTCGCCACATCAATTTCGATAATCATGGAAGGGCATAATAGAAACACACAAACCGACATAAAACTGAAGCTATTGTTTCTTGAATAGCATCCGTATATCACCAACAATACATAATAATTAAAGTAATCCCATCTAAAAGTCATCGGCCCCTCTGGTGCCCGTTATTCAACATTACTCTCTGTCATATTTGGTTGGCAAGGAACGCGCTCATTTTCGAAGGCACCGCGACAACTCCATCCATCACCTTTTTAAAGATGAAGCACATAAGCCTCATGATTCATCTTGCTCGCAGTTTGGACAAGAATAGGTTACAACAAACAATTCAGGCTTTGTATCAATCACCGTTTTGGTCTGCTCCTGAGACGTTTCAGCATCAGCTCTAATCTAAGAGACATCCTGCTCTTGTAAGACCATGTTGTTGAGTTGAATTGCACATACATGAAAAATATTTACCCGATATATGTGAAAATTTGTCCCAAAATTAAAGGTCCCCTCCCACCCTCTTTCACAGCTCCTCCGTACTGCAACATATAAGTTAATTAATCGTTAGTAAATTAATTAATCATTCTGCAAAAAAAAATAGTTACAAAATATACATAACTAAAACATGTGACGTCTAATTGACATAAACCTCTTCACAAATAAAAGTGAATACTCATAAATATTGTAACTGAAGAAATGTTTTACTCCTTGTTATGTATTAATCATTAATTAATTCATGTTCATCGACTAATCTATCTTATGATAATTCATGTTCATCAACTGATTTATCTTTTCCATAAGCAATAATAGAAATATAATGTGATTAGTGCGACGTAGGAACTTCATTGCGGTTAAGACATAAAGAGAACCTGGATTTCCATTTTCTGGTTCGTGATTCTTCTCCCATACAGATATCCGATGGGAGGGCCTGCATTTTGATCGTTTGATCATAGTATTCTTCCAATTTCTAGAGGAAGAACGATTTCTTAAAATTAAATGAGAATTTGAAAAATGTGTTACTAAAAAAATAACAGATTCCGCGCCAGCAACTTTCATTTTTTCGGAATTAAAGCAATCCATGTAAATCCAAATCAAAAACAACACAAAGCAATAATAAGTTGCCATATGTCACACTCTTAAAAACACGTGTCATCACATAAAACATTTCTTACTAATTGCTTACTCCCATTTTAAGAGACGTGTCAGCACATAAAACACTCCATACCAATTGTCTACTCCTGGTAGTCATGGTCAATTACCCAAACATTACACTGAAAATCAGATATCTCTCTGTTAAAAGAGAGTATTGATAAGTGTCAACTCAACAAAATTTGAAAACGAACTAAGTATTTCCACAAGTTATAGGGTTATAACCCAATGTCAATCACTCATTTTTAAGTATGATAAAAATGTTCTGGTAATACAATTTTTTGTGGGGACATAACGGCATTATTATGAAAAAAGCATCTTCAAAAAAAACAAACATCAATCCAATAGTAAAAAGGGTATATCAGACCTTAAAACTTTGTCATAGTCATAACAAAATCAAGAGATTGCAACCAACTAATCATTAAGTTTCAGACTATCCTCATATTTGTCAATCATTGAAAGGCATACTTTAGCAAAAAGACAAAACCCAAAAAAGAAATATCAACAATAAATTCACTTAAACAACATGGCAAACTATTAAAGTGTGATCTAACCTAAAAGTTCAAATATATAAATGAATTTCATAAGATTATATCAAATGGCAACATGAGTCATACTTCTGATAAAACAACTGGTGAATCTTTAACACTTGACAAAGAGATGGCAAACAGAAGCTGAGGTCAAAAAGATACCTCAGGCTCATATACCACGTCGAAGTCCCACAGAGAAAAGATGTGCTTTTGTCACAACTCACAACTTAATATACATTTTGGGCCTTCACGCAGTCCTACCACCATTTGATATACGTCTTATGGTCTCCACCCATGATCATAAATTACTTAAAATCTTCCAACAATAGATTGCTCTAAAATAGATGCATCATTTTCTAAGTTTAAAAACAACTTCTAACTTTGTGACAAAAAATAGGAATCGAGTCACTCAATTAAACTCCAATTCCCTTGAAGTAAGACTCAGGAAGCACAAAAAAATAACTTAAAGAGATATGCTCAAAATATGCCGTTAAAAAGTTGAGTCATAAATGTTCATGGCAAACATACCTGGCCTGTACGTGTAATAGACATACTTCCTTCAGCCTACTTTTGGGATGGATAGGATAACAAATACAAAAAAGGCATTCCTATGCACAAAGATCCCATCACAGGGATAAACTAAATACATGTCAACTTACTGAACTTTGCACTTCACCAACAATCTTCTTATGTCTTAAACCACTTGCTAATAAAGCAAGGTAGCTTATCTGTAATCACGAACATGCACCCCATCAAATCAATTTGTGGATAACATGTTTGGTTGCCAAGTATATGTCAAAATAATCTTCTTTTTTGCACCATTATCTTGTCTAGTACCACACTTTCTAGGATACTGCCATTCTAGAGCAAACAAAAAACATCATAAGACACCAAACTTAAGATTGTCATTTTCCATCCCTTTCAATCCAATCAAATAAAAAGGTAAATCATCAACAAAAAAGTGCTACAATACGTACCGATTTTAGAATCATTCAGAGCAAGCAAGCTATAATATACTTTATGAATTCATCACCTCCAGACTTCTCCAGAGTTCTCATTGAAAGAATTCTCACCAGCTGAGATCGATCAGAAACCAAAAATGAAACACTAAAAAATAAGGCGAGTAAACCAAGCAAATTAAAATCATCAGACAAAAAAAATTATTCAATAAATTTGATCCTTGTAAATTGAATAGAACCGGTCATACTTACATCGCCGACGACAATCAAAATAAATTCAGTGAATCAATTGATTGAAATTACAAAAATAAAGAATTAAATTAAAGATAAAATGACAGCTTCACATCTTATGGCCGTTACACCTGCCAATAGTGAAAATTTTTCAAGAATTGGAGTGGCTAAGGATAGTTTCTCCATTGTCCTACGCAGAATATTTTTATTTAAAATATAATAAACATAAAGAACTCTTGAGTAAATCTAGAATTTCCAATTAACTAAGGAACGACTATAAGTAATAATAAAACATGCCAATTGTAAATCGAATAAAAGACCTCTGTAACCAAAGGTTAAGAACGCAACATACATAACTATAGAGTAATAACACCTGTCAATAGTAGAAAGATCAATAACAAAGACAAAATTAACCAGCATGTTCTAGCAATCAAATAAATATCTGGTGTCCTAGGCAAACACCCAAAATAGGAATATATCCACATTCAAGCAGCAGCTGAAGACATATTCATGTAACAACCAAATGAATTCTGAAACATAATGCATAAATTTATCCAAATAAAGAATTTATATAGTAACTTAGTAATCTAGATTTCAAAATGTGCATTACCGTCCCTTAGAATATCAGGAACAAGCAAGCTATCCATTTTCAAATAAGGCACCATAACAATGCTTTGCTACTTGTATATAAGTGAATGCAATCAATCCAATCGCTTAGTTACTCAAGCCTCCAAGACATGCAAACACAGTACACATTGTAGTAAACTCCTCCAACTCACAAACCTTAGTAAGATCATGTTCGAGTAAACATAAGCAATTAAAACTCGACACATACAATGACTAATTAGATACGATTATTAAATACCCGCATAAAAAAAATCAAAATCCACTGACCGAATCTTCCTCCATTTTTTTCCTCAAAAACCTGAAATCCCAACAACACACAAATCTCAAAAACCCCAAATTTCTCAAAACCCGTCAACAATCAAAATCCAAATATCCCATTCAACATGAAAACTCATCAGACTGACATAATCCTTGCTTGTTACTCTCTTCCGTATAGGCTCAGATTTAAAAGTGAAATACCACCATATGTCATAGCCTGGAAGACCCCAAACACACACAGCCAACCACACACACACATATGAAACAATTTTTTTATACTACTAAATAAAAGATAAGCATTACCTATCATCGTAATTGCACATATACTGCTACACATACAAAAATCTCCAAAAAAAAATTAAAATTAATTATCATGCATTATAACCCAGCACAGACAATGACTAATTAAATACTATTATTAAATACCCACAAAAAAAATTAAAATCCATTGAACATAGGTCCAGATTCACGTGAACAAAAACCCACAAACGATTCAATTTGCCATGAGAGGTGAAGAGATAGAATTGGTGATTGAGGTTGAGATTTGAGAGGATTGGAGATTTTGTGTACTATAGACAATGACTAATTAAATACCCATAAAAAAATTAAAATTCACTGACCGGAGATCCAGAGCTGGGTAGCATAGGCGAGACCTATGAGCTGTCCCTTAAATGACTTTGTCTTGCCCCCGGAGAATTCTTGGAAGCTCCACCCTCTAGGTGCTAGGAACTGGCCCTAATTCAATATTGTTAATGCATTTACAAGAAGCAAACAACCTTCTAGTAGCGTCCACAAACCCATTTTCTGTCCAACAAAATTTACTATCATTAGTCACAACTAAATTTAAGTAAGTTCCATTTCAAACTTTGCGGGAGATTATTTTCTTGCTCTCCCCAAATCATATAGAATAATAAAGCAGACGAAAACATTTCATCATTCATGCATAAATCAAATGATTGTATATAACTATTTTTCTTATACATCTTTCTGTGGACTCTTAAAATCACCTAGCTCCACTATTAAAAACTGTACATAGCATTGAAAAAACAGATGGTCTGAAGAATAATACTAAAAAAATGTGATTTGATCAAATACCTAATACCATCATTATAATCACAACAACAATAATAAACCAAACCCAATTTATTCTCTCCTTTACATATATTAGAAGCAACAAATACAATACATAAAATAAATGGTTCTTTTCAGAGAAAGGAGCTTCATGTTTCTCTGCTTCACTAAGAACATAAGCTCATAGAATTCTACGCAAAGCATTTTCTGGAAATGTTCCTAGTTGAATGTGAACATCAATAATAGATCATGATTACCCTATATACACTATTGAACTGAATATGATCATACTAATGGTTCTTCATCATATCATATGATCAGGCTAAACTTTAACGAGAAATTGCATATGATCTAACAATTGTCATAGTAAAAAATAAAACAAAGCATCAAAAGCTCGAAATTCAAATGATGTGTGCTTCATGCCAACCTGTCGGGCAAGATCAAATTGGGCCAACACAATCTCTACAGCTTTCAACGTCCTGCCGACATACTTATAAACTTTCCTAATAGAGTGACTCCGATTGCTTCAAATCTCTTGATCCTATGTATCCCAGAGTTCGATTCCTATGAGAAACACATCTTAAACGAATCAGTGGTGCACAATGGAGATTTTATGATCGGAAAGTAACCAAACCCGAATAACAGACAAACGTTCAAAGGCAATTTAGCAGCATACATCAAAACTCAAAGGCGGGGCACAATAATGCTAGGTAATAAATAAAGCACCCTAAATCTTTTAAGTATCACTTATGACAAAATGTACATGCATAGTTGTTTCAAGGTTGCTGCTCCCACAAACTTAAAATGGTAAAGGCCTTTTATCAGTTGTAAATCTAAGCATTGCCGAAAAAAACAAGAAATAGTGAGATAAGGAAGTACACAAGAATATCGGTATAGAATGAAGAGAAACAGTAATTCATTGAGCAGAACACTACCAATGCATATGCTCGCCAATCAACCATCTTGACCTATATATTTTGTTTTCACGTTGAAAGCTATAGAAATATAAAGGCGGAGAAAATAAATTCTAGCAAGGTACTCATAGACTTGTGAGTACTTCATAAGGCAGACCTAAATTGCATCGTCTAAAACTTAAAGTGCAAAACCAATAACACAGAATCTGACAAACTCGAACTAAATACCTTTAAATGTAATGGAATAAACATAATCAAGTCCATACTGTAATTCTCGCAAATTTAACTTGACAAAACAATCTCGCAGACTCAACAAACATCGAACTTACACATTACTATTGAATAGAGAGCTAACTATATTGAGCATTACCCTAGTGAGAAATCTAATTGTTATGGCCAATGAAAAATCTACGCATACAGGGATAACAGTGTATACAAATATTGCAGTTCATAATGAAGAGAAACGGTAATGCATTGTGCAGAACAATACATACGCATATGCACATCAATTAACAGTATTGACCCAGATAATTTGACTATAAAAAGGTATGCATAAACTTGTGAGTAAACCATATTGTCTGAAACTTAACAAACTGGATAATCTAACAGACTCGAACTATAGAGACTCAAATATAATGGTTAAGCATAGTCAAGTCCCGTAATAATACTAAAAAATTGAACTTATCACAAAATAGTTGCACATACTACACAAACAACAAACTTGTGTACTACTATTGAATAGATAGCATACCATAGTGAACATTACCCTATCGTTGAGTGTTAAGCATCTCTTTCTGAGTACTTCATAAAGCAAGCCACCGACTTTACCCTATCGATGAATGTTGAATGTTGAGCATTTCCTTCACCTCGCTTTGTTCCTCCAAGATCCCCTTAATCACTTACACTCTCACTAACCCCCATCTTCTTCCTCTGCACCACCATTCTCTCAATCTCCTTCTCGTCGGAAAAGGGCATGTGCACCACAAACACCCTCAAGTTTTCCAAACTCTCCATGGCCTCCCTCTACTCCTCCTCCTCCTTTTCTTGAAGAGCACCTCCCAGGCCACATTGTCGACTCTCCATGGCGTCCCTCTCAACATCCTCCCCATCATTCGAGCCTAAAGAGGAAAACTCATTATTTGTTGGTTAGCTACAGGTAGTTATGTGCAAACATATAATACTTATTGTATGTGCTTCAAATGAAAATTCACATTATCCAACTTTTCCCTTAATGATATGCAACAAAACCAAATACCCATCAAATTTCTTTTATTATCCACACACTTATATTTGTTCTTGAAAATCATGAATGTATCTTTCAGAGTAGCGCTTTAAGGAAAATCTGTTCTTGATCCCTGTATTTTGATATGAAAGTTGGGATCCATTTCTTCTTGAAATAGTGCAAGCTCCATATTAGCTTAACCATCATTGCAGAACGACCCAAAATCAGATATCGACATACAACCCATCACCACTTGAACAAAAAAAAAACGAACCTGATGATAAAAATTGACTATCATGCTGCTCCGGGAACGCCCTATTGGTGGGGTAGGCGAGGAGTATGTCGCGCAGCGCCTCCGGGAGCGGGCCGAGCGGCGGCGGCGGCGGCATGGCCTCGAAGGACTTGAGGAGGTTCTTGACCTTGAGGGCGGCGTAGTGGAACCTGTCGCCTTCAAGTGTGCCCGGAGCAGATGGTGCCACTCTCGAGCAGCATGGGGCCGGTGTCGAGGTGGCCGGTGAGGCAGGCGAAGTAGAGGGCTACCGAGTCCCAGCGGCCGCGGCCGTTGATGTTGACACCGAAGTCGAGAATCTCGCATAGCCAATCCTTCAACTCTGCCCACCAATCTTCGCTTCTATCTTCCTAACCACCATTTGGGAGAGAACGGTTCCAAGAACAAAATGAAAGATTTTGGGATAGTGCCGTTTCTTATTTTTTGATCTAATTTTCACATCCAGGTGTCAACCCCACAAAAACCTATTATAATTATATACTAAAAGAAAATTTTCAAATCCCAATCATAAGTGTCAACCTCTAAAGAAACTAGATGTCATCATAACACACACTCTCAATCCCTTCCTATTCCAATTATATATAAGAGAGATTATTAAGATTTAATCATTACGGCCAAAGTTTGAATCTTAGCGTGTTACTAAGAGATGTCCTGCTTATGTATAAAATGCTTTGATGATTAAAAATATAAGATTTGACCATTTAAATTAAAGCTCCCGCCTGACTAATTATATAACTAATATTTGACATGATCTCTCACTAACTAATTTTGGGTTGTCAATTTTCTCCCTAATTAATATTGTCGGCTGCCAATCACCTTCTCTCGTAATCGTGTATTTAGTTCTCATGCTCAAAATTTTAACCTTAATTAATATTGAAATACATCTAATCGTATGATAGATGTATTATTAAGGTTAAAAATTTAGGTAAGAATTTTTTAGATGAAAGTTCATCCTTCCTGCCCAACATTAAACCCATATTCACTTGAACATTGTGGGTGCCAAACCCTCTCTCAAGTCATGGAGGAAGAGCACCTTAGATCACTATGTAGTTAGCAAGCGATATCTTTTAATTTTACATTAATTTAAGGATTTTAATGTTTAAAGAGATAGAAACTGTAAACATATGGTCATCTCTCTTCTATTTCAACTCATCTCAATGCCAAGAAGACGAGTTATTGTTCTCTCTTTTGTTTTAAATGTTATTCCTAAGATTTGGGATAAAGATCTGGTGTATAATGCTAGTTCGAAATTTTTGTATCCTGATAGGTATACGCTCGTTGATTACAGTACTCGAGGGAGAGCAAATACATATTAAAAAATGTCCAATATGCCTCAACTATTCTCGAGTTTGTATCGATCAATTTGTAAAAGATTATGTATTTTTGTAATTTTCTTAGTTCATTACTATTTCTAATTAGTAACGGCGTATGAAAATACGCTGTTACAGACCAAAAATACGCCGTTACAATTTGTAACGGCGTACAGACAGTCGTTAGTCGATACGCTGTTACAGACCAAAAATACGCCGTTACAATTTGTAACGGCGTACAGACAGTCGTTAGTCGATACACCGTTACAAAGGCGTCGTTATAGTTTGTAACGGCTTACAAATGACGCCGTTACACCAACACAACGTCGTTTCGGTAGTCCGTTAACGGCGTAATGGTTGTTAACGTTGTTAACGCCGTTAACTTTGTAACAGCGTATATATCACGACATACGCCGTTACAAAGATGATGGTGCCATTTATACGGCTTGACACCGTCAACTTAGTAACGGCATATACTGTTACAAATAATACGCCGTTACAAGTATTAAAAAGTATTATTGTAATGTTAAAATTGTAACGGCGTATTTTATAGAATACGCCATTACAAATATTAATTTATTAAAAAATAAAAACCGAATAAAAATTATATATTAAATATTTAATATATAACTTTTATACGGTTTTTATTTTTTGCATAACTAATTTAATTTTGAAATTAAAATTAAAATTAAAATCCAAATGAATTAAAATTACAAATGTTCAAATAAAAATTACATTAATTATACTACGACGGTGGAGGTGGAGGACCAAAGTTGGTAAACATGTTCGGGTCGTAAGGGGGCAAAGAAGGATTGGCTGCTCGCATCTACTCGTACATCCATTGAAAACTTCTTCGTTAAGCTTCGATGTTTCTTTCCTGAGCTTCTAATCTCTCATTTTGCGCGGTAATCTACTCTATCACCTGGCTGAGCCTAGTCTGCATATCTTCGAACTGCTCTGCAGACACACCGCTGGAGGATTGGCCCTGTTTTCTAGGTCTGGCCTGTACCTGGTAATCATCTCTAAATCCCTGAATATTGCGTCCTCGGGGGAATTGGGCATCTAATCGTCCCGCGGCAAGCTTCAGGTCATGACAATACTGATTCGCTAACATCATCACTTCATTCTCCTCCGCTTCGGTCATCTTTTAAGTTTTCGTGCTGGTCTGTATTGGCCGGGTCCTGCCTCCAGTCTAGCAACACTCTCTTAAGGTATATCTGTAACAAAATAAAATATCAAATTAATGAAAAAAATAATAAAGTAGAATAAAAGAATAAAATCTTAATTATTAATATAACCTATAAAAGAACTTACGCGTTTCGGCTTGTTGTCCTCCTCCTGTAACAGTTCCGCCTCAGTAGCATCCTGTCCTGGTTCCCAATTAACAAAAAACAAAGTCTCAATCTTGGAGGAGATGTTTGTGTTGCATGTCTCTTCTCTCTCCGTCCAAAGAGTCCGATATGATTTCCAACCGAATCGATAGTTAATCTTGTTGTCGCTCAAGCGAATTTCCCTCTTATGTTCTCTAAGACCATCTACACCCTACACATTGAAATAAAGTTAGTTGAAATGACCACAAAATTAGAATTAAATAAAGGTTTCATACAATTGCGTATGAAAGTAAGAAAATATCTCGTTCTCGTCAAAGTGTTTGACGAGCCACCGCCATTGTGCTTTTTTCCCTCTAAATATGTTGGGAATTCTATTGCGGTTCAGATAGTCAGGGCGAGACGTAGAGTTTATATCATGCCTTCATATTTGATTTTCGCTTTTTATAAGCGGACCACGCCGTCTCGCAAATCCACTTCCTGAGGGGATCTGAATCCGTGGGCAATTCATAGTAGCGCTGGCATAAAAAAAATTGTAATGTAAATATCCAAGTACGTTAAATTCGGGCGGTAAATTTAGAAAGTTTTGAAATTACCCGAATTTTTCTCCAAAATTTACGGTACTCGGGCATAGGAAGATCGCAGAACAGCTGGTAGGAAGCGTCGCACTCGCGTGCAAACTTACCTACCATGTGTTTAATCTTCAGAATATTCCAGGGCTCGTTGATTCCGAGTGGAAAAATACTCCACGGACGCTGTAACTCCACGTCCCAAAACAATCCTAAAGGTCCTCCGTTCTTGGATATTGCCTATTCTTCCAAGTCGAGGCACACGTCTTGTTTTGGATCGACGTCCTTCCTGGCCATCCAGCTGTTAGTATTCAAGCAATTCGGCTGCAGTTTGAAGTCGAAGTACAACTCTTTATCCGGCGTCTCGTCCCACTCGAATGGAACAAAACCGTATTGGTTCAATGGCGGAGACTGGGTAGAGGATGCTCCGACATTTGAGGGTTCGCAACCCATAAATGTAGGCGGCACAACCTGGATCGGGAGTAATGCTCAATCCCTATGATCAGGTGACTCCCCTCCAACAGGCAGCGACGGAGGCGGTGTGTCGAGCGCCGATTGCTCATAAGCTAAAAAAAATTTCGGGTCCATTAACTCATGCCTCGGTGCCCGAGCATGAGACTTCTTCGATCGTTGGTTCGAATCGCTTGACGAGGAGGCCATTATATCTAAAGACGATTTCAAATTTATTGATCGTCAAAAAAATAAATTTGAATTCCAAAAATACCGCTTAAGGGGTATTTGTGCTAAAATACCAAAAAGGCCCCTAAGGGGCATTTCCTTACAAATTACCGAAATACCCTAAGGGGCATTTCTTTAAAATTACCAAAAATGTCCCTAAGGGCAATTTCTTACAAATTACCGAAGGGGCATTTCCTTACAAATTACCGAAAATGCCTCTAGGGACATTTCCTTATAAATTACCAAAAAGGCCCCTTAGGGGCATTTCCTTACAAATTACCGAAATGCCCTTAGGGGCATTTCCTTAGAAATTACCCAAAATTCCCCTTAGGGGCATTTCCTTAGAATTTACCGAAATGCCCCTAAGGGGCATTTTTGGAATTGAATATATAATCTAACAATATATTGAATATATAATCTAACAATTTCAAACATATTCAATGTAACATATTCAAATTTCAATCTAACATATTTCAAATTTCATAATTAACAAATTTAACAAATTTCAATTAATATAACAAATAATCTAACAAATAATACAACTTCAAATTTAACTCAATTATTATAACAAATAATCTAACAAATTTCAAGTTCAACAATTATTCTAACAAACCCTAATAACAAATCTAACAATTAACAAATCTAAAATTTTATAAACTAACATATTCAATAAATCTAACAATTTTATAAATTTAACAAATTTAACAATTTAATAAACCTAACAAATTTAACATATTCAACAAATTTAACAATTTTATAAACTAATAATTTCATAAATCAACATATAAAATAACATATAAACTAAAAATTTTGTAAACTAACAATTTTAAAAAATAAATAAGAGAGCAAGGAATACTTACCTGAACTGGAAGAGACGACGACGACGGCGACGGAGGTGGCTGGCCAGAAGAATAGACAGAGGCAGAGAGCAGAGTAGAGGAAGAGAGGCAGAGAGCAGAGGCAAGAGGAAAAAGAGGGTTGAGTTCTTTATATACTGCAATTTTGTAACGGCGTATTTGGGGGAAATACGTCGTTACTAATTTGGTAACGGCGTATTCTCCCCATATACGCCGTTACGAAATTCTCAACGGGTAAAATTTTCTCATCGCCACAATTTCCTACGGGCAAAAAAATGACCGTTTGACAACAAACAAATTCTTTGTAACGGCGTATTGGCTATATACGCCGTTACAAAAAATTTGCCCGCGGTATCAAAAATTCTTGCGCGGAATTGAAATTTTGGCCAAAATCTCAATTCGCGCCCATCTAGTAACCGCGTATGGGGCATATACGCCGTTACTATGCCAAACCCTAAATTAATATTTTATTCGGTTCGAACAAATCGTTATTGATCAGGAAAGTTCCCGTGGTTTGATTTTTCTGAAATTTTAACTATACCACTTCAATGTCCTTTCCAACATGTTGAACAGTTTGGATTATTATAAAAACATTGAATTGAACTGAACGTTCGATGAAGTTAGCGTTTAGGGTATAGTTTAGGGTTTACTATCCAATACCCTAAACTCACGCTTTCACCAAAAGTGATTAGTGTCTAAAATCGTGTTTTAATCCAACCGTACAGATTGAAGCGTAACCGTGTTGTCGCTCATATGCCAAATTTCTAGTAAATTCCAAACATGTATAAACCTCGATCTAAACCGATCACCCGTAAACACATCCATAAGT
This sequence comes from Geranium rotundifolium, assembly GCA_963920655.1. Taxonomy (NCBI): domain Eukaryota; kingdom Viridiplantae; phylum Streptophyta; class Magnoliopsida; order Geraniales; family Geraniaceae; genus Geranium; species Geranium rotundifolium. Next base: position 6,732,358 of record OY987318.1, read on the forward strand.
ACTGGTCAAACCTCCGTTAATGTCATTTCCGCCATGAGTTTTGTTACGCGATTTTCAATTTTGATTAACGTATATGATATTTAGGTAGTGTACAATGATTAATGTCAATTGGGTAGTCATTTAGTAAATGAAACGGGAAATTAATACCGAAGTCAAGCGTGAAAGTCAACAATCTTGACTGTTTTCATGGTCAAGATTGCTGACCATTAGTAACGGCGTATCGACGAGAATATGCCGTTACTAATCTTCACACTTGGAAATTTTTTGGCAGATTCTTGTTTTTCTGGCTTTTTCTCCTAAATCTTGTTCTTCCTAAAACCGAGTAATTGAGTTATTTAATTCTGAAAAATGATGAATCCGTGTAAGTGTTTACGGAAATGAACTGATTGTCGAATAATTTATTGATAGTCAATTACAAAGATAAATACATATTTTCCTAACTATCTGAGTTGGCCGAATCATAATCTTCATGCCCTTCCATATTATCTTCGTCCTCTAAATCAGCTGTAGGGACAGACCGTGGATTTTGGTGTAAGTATCTCAGGTCGATCCTTACACCACCCGGTCTCACCATGTCAATTCGATCTTCTTGGTACGGTTCATCTACTTTGAACTCCGGCTCTTCATCACCTGCACGCGCTAAAGTGCTCGGTTTGTAGTGACCCCTATGAGAGACAACGTTGACAACCTTCCACGAAGTCGCAAAGTGCACCACATCCGGGTCGTTGCTGTAGTATACCTGTTTCGCCTGTATAGCAAGGCAAAACGAGTTTTGTTTATGACAATCCGTGGAAGTGTTTACGGAAATGAACTGATTGTCGTCATTCCTCACGGTTCGTTCGTCTTACCACCGACACTTAAACAAAACGACTAGCATGCTTTCGGAATAGGTAAGGACAACGACGTCCATAAGAACATCGTAGTAACATATTCCGTTTGCTTCAATCATGACCCCTGAATTTTGATTCCTCCGGCCATGGTCGATTCGCAACGTTAAGAACTTCACACCATTCACAGTACACTGTGAATAAATGATCGAAGAACGAGGACCTGCAGATAGTAGTATCAACTCTCGTTGTTCCCCTCGACCGGCAATCTGCATATTAAATTCTAATATTAGTTCCAGTAATTAAGCTGTATGAATTTACACATAAGAGATATATTGTACTTACAACTTTTCCCCACTCAAACATGAATGACATAACTCAGACCTGTAGAGATTTTCTAGGGAATCTTTGAATGAACACTGCTCAATGTGATTCTACGTACTTATCTGCTTCGGCACAATTCTCAACAACAGTCCAATTCGCCCAGAACATCTCAGATGCGCTCAATTTCTTGTTTCGCACCACGCTCTTAACTTGTACATGTGGGGAAACAACTGATAAGTGGAAACCTAGAGCTGGACTAACAAATATTTCGCTGGCTGAAGTGGCGCGGTTTAGGTACATCTGAGCGAAGGTGACAGACTCGTGCATCAAGTACTGTTGGGCTATACAACCTTCTAGATATCGCGAGTTTCACACACTTTTCTTGTACACGCCAAGTTGCCTGCATTCGAAATATGAATGTTAATGTGATATTCGATTATACAGTTCAATGGTAATTGGAAATGATATTTGGCAGTGAAAGATCATACCGTTCAATTGGAAACATCCAAGTGAAATGAATTGGGCCGGTCCGCATAACTTGATCCGGTAGGTGTAGTAGCAGGTGAACCATAATGGTACAGAATGATGGAGGGAAGATAGTTTCCAACTTACAGACTAAAACCATCATATCCTCGTGCAATTTTTTTAGTGCCTTCTTCGTCGGCTCCCTCGTGCACAACACCTGGAACACCCTACCGAGTTCTACTAATGCTTCCGCCACATGAGTCGGAAAGTACTTCCGAATGACAAGGGGGAAGATGCGTTGGATAAGCACGTGACAATCGTGGGTCTTAAGTTCGATAAACTTTTTCTCATCAGGATTGACCTTGATATTTAAACTTCCCGCATATCCTGAGAGGAACTTCACTGCTCGGATATGCTCAAGTACGACCTTACGGTGTACACCCTTGACCCCATAAGGCGCATCAGGGAGCTCCCCGTCATGGCCCACCCATTGGTCTTGGCGCACATTCTGTTCCTCTTACGTTGTCCTCGCTTTCTCGTCATCTTTAGTCTTCCCCGCTAGTCCGAGAACTGTACATATAACGTTTTCGCACACATTCTTCTCTATATGCATTAAATTCAACGCATGTCTCACTCTATGAGTTTTCCAATAGGGCAGCTGCCAGAAAATGCTTTCATGAGACCAACAGATAGCTAAACCTATTCGTTTACTGTGCTTCGTGTGTAGACTAGGCTCGAGGTAAGTATGACGCCTAATGGCCTTCAGTACGGCTGTCCCTGAATACCGCTTAGGCCTTGTACGAGTCTCGATCTGCCCGTTAAATGCCTCCGGGACAAACCGCAGTGGGTGCTTCAGAGATAACCACCTACGCACACCTTGGTAAGATATTCTTGAGTCACTGCGTGAAGAATCGAGATTGTCCAAACATAACGGACATGCCATATAGCTTTAGTGGTCATGCCACCCAACATTCCCATACCCGGAAAGTCACTGATTGTCCACATCACAGCAGCCCGCATTATGAACGACTCTTTCTTGGAAACATCCCACGTGACAACTCTGTGCGTCCACAATTTTTTCAACTCATCAATCAATGGACGCATAAAGTTATTCAAACATTTACCATGTGATTTTGGACCTGATAGCAACATGGTGAGAATGTTATACTCCTTTCGCATAACCATCGAGGGCGGGAAATTCAACGGGACAGCAACTACAAGCCACAAACTGTAACTCGCAGCATTAGACCCATATGGAGAAAACCCGTCGGATGACAAGGCCAGCCGCACGTTTCGGATTTCTTCCGAAAATTGAGGATGTTTCTTGTCAAACTGAATCCAATCAGCACCGTCCGATGGATGTACTAATACGTCATCGTCCTCCTTCTCCCGCTCACCGTGCCATCGCATCCACTCAGCCGTCTCTTCTGCAAGATATAACCGTTGAAGTCGAGGAGTCAATGGGAAGTACCACAACGTCTTCTTCGGAACTAATTTTTTTTCATTCCATAGTTAACCGTGGTTCCTTACAAACTCCACATTTTTCCAGAGCCGAGAACTCTTTGTAATACAAAGTGCATCCGTACAACATGCGTCGTATTTCACGTGTGGCATTTCGATGGCCTTCATTATCTTTTTTCGCAGCTGCGTAGCTAGATGGAAACGAATTAGGTTGTGGTAACATACGATATTACTCTTTCGCGACCTGGGTAAAAGTCGCGTTTAACATCCCGGTGCTTTGTTTGATACACAACATCCTTAACATCGCTTCCAAAGAAGTATCCTCACTAGTGACAGCGCTTGTGGTTTTGTACAACGGCTATTGTGACTCCGTCACCAACCGGTTGTATGCCGTCATCTTCACTTTTGCGAGTTCGGCCTCGACTTCGGTCACCAAACTTATCTCCAATTGTGGGTCCTCGTCCTCGTCCTCGTCCTCATCCTCGTCGTTCTCGCCTTCATCTTCATCAATCCTTACATCTGTAGATGGATCTACATCATTCACAAACGGATGGACCGGATCGACGTACTTTGGAGTGTGCGCCGACGTCGAACAAGGGTGATTATGCAAACTTGACGGGAAACTCATATCTATATTTCGGCTCGAACTAGGCCGACTTGAACTAGGCCATCTAGCTTCGCCGTGATGGATCCACACACTGTACGATGTAAGGAAACTTTTCTTCAATACATGATCGCAAATGGTATCCATATCGTGCCAAGAATAATTACAACATCGAGTGCACAGACACTTGAAACGTCCCACGCCATTTGTTTGCGCGTTCTGTCTCGCAAATTTGATGAAACTGCTTAATTCGTTCATCCACTCCTCACTCATCTTACGGGATGTTATCCACCCACGATCCATTCTATATTATACAAATAACTACGGTTAATAATCAATATTAATTCACTATATATATATCAACTTTAACAACAATTAACATATACTATTATTATTATTATTATTATTATTATTATTATTATTATTATTATTATTATTATTATAACAACAAAACAATAATCTACCTGCACTATTTAACCTAAATTAATAAAATACATTACATAATGCATTATTTATAAAAGAAAATGTACGTACCAACTAATATGAAGAATGATGATATGAACCGTAATATTTTGAGAGAGAGTTGTCGAAAAATGGAAATGATATTACGGAAATGCCCTTGTCGGGAACAATAATGTTTGAGAGAATTGGGAGAAAAATGTGGGAAGAATGAGAGGAGGTTCTGTTAACATTTATACATTGATTTTGTAACGGCGCATGTAGGTAAATACGCCGTTACTAATTAACGGTAACACTACACTCAAACGGTAACATAACGGGAAGAATTTGTAACGGCGTATTTACCTACATACGCCGTTACAACTACATTTGTAACGGCGTATGTGTTAGTTATACGCCGTTACGGTTGAAATAACTAACAATGTCACTATGTAGTTAGCAACCGATATCTTTTATAAATACATTAATTTAAGGATTTTAATGTTTAAAGAGATGGAGACTGTAAACATATGGTCATCTCTCTTCTATTTCAACTCATCTCAATACCAAGAAGACGAGTTATTGTTCTCTCTCTTTTGTTTTAAATGTTATTCCTAAGATTGGGGATAAAAATCTGGTGTATAGTGTTAGTTCGAAATCTTTGTATCCTGGTAGGTATACGCTCGTTGATTACAATACCCGAGGGAGAACAAATACATATTAAAAAAATGTCCAATATGCCTCAACTATTCTCGAGTTTCTATCGATCAATTTGTAAAAGATTATGTATTTTTGTAATTTTCGTAGTTCATTACTATATTTAATTTTTCAAGTTCTGCAATCGATTAGTATTATTGTATGATATCTAAAAAATGTATCGAGGTTTTAATGTCCTGTTTTTCATTAAGTTCAAAATTTGATATGTTTGAACAAGTTCGAACCAAACTTATCGATTTTATAAGGCTCACGAACTGGCTTCATGTATATATATCACTTAAATTTGAACACAACTAGAAATATAAGTAATGAAGTTCAAATTAACTTTTATTATATGTTTTAAATATTTTTTTATTAATTAAATAATTATTTTACCAATGAAATTAATTTTTGCAGAAATGTTTGCCACTCTTAACATTTTTTCTGTATCCGCCACCGCCAATATTGACCATTTACGTTCACGTAGCTGACACATTTTGACATGTAATGTTGACCGACGGAAAAAAACGTTGATCAGTATAATTGTAAATATCATAACGTCGGGAATGCAAGAATGTATGCAAAATAGTGCATCAGGAATTGTAATATCCCAATTAATTAATGTTCGTCCATAAACGGATAATAATTAATATTTTTCAATCCACACTTTAATTAAGATTGTATAGAAATTAGAAGAAAAATTAAAAGCGGGATAACTAAATACTATAATGGAACTTATTAAATTTTGACCGCGCGCTGTTTATTAGAAACAGTGCTATACATAACATAAAATAATTTTATATACAATCTCGAATGATTCATGACGTAAAGAATTATGTTGCATTGGGTATAGTAGGATGGAAAATGAAACTTTTGTGCACTTAAATATATATTTTTAATACTTTTATACTCTATTTTGTTTTTAGTATCTTGAATTTTAAATTGGGACAATAATTTCAAAATACTCATGAATTGAATCAAAATTCATGATATTTTTGGGCCATTTCCTCAAAATATCTATGAATAGAACCAAAATACCCATGAATTGAACCGAAATTCAGGGCCATTTTTGTTAAATAAATGGTCAGTTGTTCCAAAATAAAATTCAGGGTACTAAAAAAAGGTAGGGTATAAAAGTGTTAAAAATGTATATTTAAGTGCACAAAAGTGTCATTTACCTACAATTAATTAACATGCACCTTTACGTTTATCGAGTATGATTAAACTTAGGGAAATTGTAAAAAGTCTCATTATAATTGTTTTTTTGCACAAACTCTTCCACCACTGAAAATAACCTCCAAGCCGGCGAGACTTTGCTCCCGCCGGGCAGTAGGTTCGATCTCGCCGGCTTGGCCAAGCCGGCGAGATTTTCGCCCGAAACTCGTCGGCTTGGTTATCGTCGGGAAAGCCGGCGAGATATTGCTTCAATATCTCGCCGTGTTGGTGAAGCTTTCCCGGCGAGATATTGACAACATCTCGTCGGCTAAGTTGTGAAAGCTAGCCGGCGAGATGTTGGTCATATCAATGTACTAATTCAGAGCCTAGCTTATTCACCAAAAAATCTACTAATTCATAACCTAGTTCACCAAAATTTCATTAATTCATAGCCTAAGTCACAGTAACATCACAAAAAAAAATTCACTAATTCATAGCCTAGTTAAGCAAAATTTCACTAATTCATTGTCTAGTTCACTAAAATTCCACTAATTCATAGTCTAACTCACAAAAATTCATACAAATGTCATAATCTAGTTCACCAAAATTAAAATTTCATAACATATCGAAAACCCAAACTAACCTACAAATTTGGAGATCGACCAACGGGGACAACAAGATTAGAGACGACGAAGGGAACTCGAGAACCGGACTAGTAATCTTCGACTTTGTATGCACTCGAAATCTTCACCTCTATGAATAGGTCCAAATTATCATTCACAAACCAAATTTTGACAAATGAACTCATCCATAGACCTTTTATAGAATTTTCATATCCCGCCGAGAAACGTTATGACCGTTGATAGTCAACATCCTACCGTTCATGGTCCACAAACACTTTCCCGACGATATTTTGTCAATATTTTGTCGGGTTGGAGTCGTTGACCGTCAACGGTCGGATGTTGACCATCAACAATCACAACATTTCCCGGCGGGATGTTGTGCAATATATCTCCGGGAAAGGATATGACCGTTACGTCAAAATTCGACCGTTGACGTCTGTAATAAGCCCGGCGAGATTTTGAATATCTCGCCGGTTTGGTGAAACAAACCCAGCGAGATATTCAATATTTTGCCGGGTAGGGTTTTACCTTTTCCGGCGAGATGGTGAGCAATATCTCGCCGGGAAAGGATATGACCGTTGTGGTCATAATCCGCCCGTTGACTGGTGAAGCCAACCCGATGATATTGGCAATGTCTCGTCGGTTTTGTTTCACCTCTGAAGATTATCGCCATAGACTGTACTTCGTATCCTGCATTTTTTAGGCATGATAAGGTAAGACTCAATGCCGAAAGGGGTGCGGAATGGGCAAATCTGTAGAGGTCGTCCGGGTGCCTCCCTACCTAATAAAGCCGATGTTGCGAAGCTTCTGCACTTCTTTCTCTATCTTTTCCATGAGTAGAGAGTGGAATCTTGCAACATAAGAGTTTACTGTTCCTATGCTTTTAGACTAACCCGCGAGATATTGAACATCTCGATGACTACAGTTTTACAAAACTAACGAAATGTTCGTTGATTTTCGCGAATCTACATAGACGGTGCAAATTTGAACACGAGTGAAAAAAAGCTTTTTTTTTAAATATATAGTAAAAGGAGTGTCCAAAAAAAAGTTATAACTGAAATTTTTTTGTAATTTTCCCTGACACTTACTTCGGTTGTTGACTTAAGGGATAATTCCAGGTGGCTACACTTAGATTTTGCTGTTTTTCACCTGACTACACCTAGAATTTTTTTTTTCAGCTGACTATGCCTAGAAAGTGCAAAATTTTCACTTTACACTTTCCGTCCAATTCTGTTAGTTTTTACCGTTTTCTTCATGTGAAATGACTAAAATGCCCTTCAGGTTTAAAGAGTTATTATAATTGGATTGAAAAAACTAAAATGCCCTCACTTATTCATCTAATTTTCAAACACATGCCATTCTTCACCCTCACCAACCCAATCCTATAGCCTCGCCCCCTCGAGCTCCCTCTCCTCCACCTCGCCTCCGCCTCCTCTTCTCGTCGGAGCACTGCTCCCGTTCCTCCTGCTCCCGAGCTCCCTCACAATGACCCAAATTTCCCAACTGGATCTCGATTTTATTGTACCTGCCAATAAGGGAGCGAGCAGATCGACCAGGACCTCGATCCCGGAGACCCTCGAGAACGCGTCCTCGCTCTCCTCGCAGCCGGCGACCTGGGCGATCACCGCCGTGGCGTCCTCGACGATCCCGACGCGCCCGTCCTTGAGCACCAGAGAGAAGAGCGTCCCGACGGCGCCGAGCTCGACCAGCGCGGCGCGGTTGGGCTGGTAGAGCGAGATGGCGAAGAAAGCTTTCAGCGAGTCCTTGATTGACTTCTTCGGGGAGGTCGGGGTCTTGACGACGTCGACGAGGGCGTAGATGATGTCGCGCTTGGAGCCGACGATGGAGCGGTGGCTGTCAGAGTCGGCGGCGGCGAGGAGGCTGTGGAGGGTGGCGGCGCAGGACTGGACGGCGGTCTCGGAGGAGGCGGAGCGGTGGTCCATATCTCGTTGCTTTTGTAGTTTCTGGAGGTTACCTGCGCAGCTTCCAGCAAGACACGGTGGTTCTCGGCCGGCACAAACGCCGGATTCGCCGCCAATCTGATAAACCGACAGCGCGAAATCGGCGCTCCTCGCGCTTTCTATGTTGAAGCAGTGAAAGAAGGCGAAGAGAGTGTCAGTTTCGGCCCCAATTCGCTGCTCGTCAGTTATGGCAGTGACTGGAAGTTGCAGACCGTCACTGGAGTCGATTTTGCTGGTAATTTTGCTTCCTTTTTTTATTCAATTGGATCTCGTGTTTTGTTAATTTTACTGGGTTTGGTACTGTCTCTCATTTGGTTGCTCTTTTTTTGGATTGAGCATGTTGGACTTGGAAGATTTAATTGGGTATGTTGTGTTTGGTCTAATTTGGTTGCGTTGTTTGAATCTTGGTTTAGGTGTTGGAGAAGAGGAATTGCTTCCTCCTGTTCGCTTGCAGAGCTTCACCAAGATGAATAGGTGAGAGAGAGAGAGAGAGAGAGAGAGAGAGAGAGAGAGAGAGTGGCATGTCTTTGAAAATTAGATGAATAGGCGAGGACATTTTAGTCTTTTCAATCAAATTATAATAACTCTTTAAACCTGAAGGGCATTTTAGTCATTTCACATGAAAAAAACAGTAAAAACTAACAGAATTAGACGGAAATTGCAAAGTGAAAATTTTGCACATACTAGGCGTAGTCAGCTGAAAATAAAAATTTTAGATGTAGCCAGGTGAAAAACAGCAAAATCTAAGTGTAGCCACATGAAATTATCCCTTGACTTAATTAATCATCTTACCCATTAAATCATTGTCACAATAAAGCATAGCAACTGTTACTTTCTTTTCATCCTAGCACGTGTATTTCTTAAATTTTGTTCAAATTATTAAAGGAAAACTCAACTAAAAACTTAAACATCAACATAAATAATATTTAAATTTTTTTTATACTCTAAGATGCACTTTCAAGACCAAAGGTAGTTCATTTCCAAGGCTTTGAGCCATCATGAACATGATTTTTTTAAAAAGGTGATTATTAGATAGAGTCCATTAAAAGTTATAAGATTTTCTTTTAAAAAAAGATACTAACTCTCACATCGTATGTAATTAGAGAAACAATTCAGTTAAAATCTTATGATTACTTACTTGTATCATCATGGGTTTTTGTTGGGTCGGTTACCGAAATGCTTCTGACTAGCTTTCGGTTATTGGAATTAGGAAATTGGGGCTGTTTTATTTACAATTTTTAGGGATAATTTCAGATGGGTACCTCTGGTTATGTCCTATTATTACATGACATACCCTAAAAATTTTTGTATTAGGGTGAATACCCTAGAATTTCAGTTAAAATCTCATCGTTACTAATTCCGTCCAATTCCGTTAGTTTTTAACATTTTTGACATGTGAAATGACTAAAATACCCTCAAAGGATAAACTGATTTTTTAAAATTGAATGAAATGACACAAATACCCTTAACTATTCATTTAATTTTCAAAAAATGCCACTCCTCTCTCTTTCTCTAGTTCCATCTCTCGTTCGCCGCCGAGTCGTAGCTCCCGCCGACCCACCCGCCGCCGTGGAACTGAACAATCACCGGGAGCTTCCTCCGGTTCCTTGCCGCCGCCGGCGACGGCAGGTACCCTTTATACGCGCCTCCGTCGGCGGCTTCTCCGCCGTGGCTGGTCCTCCTGGGCTCGTCCCTGGAGCCCCCAGCAGGGGGCTCCCGAGGCTGCTCCGGCGAGACGAGCCCCGACCCCCGACCACTGCCCTCCCCTCCGCCACCGTCGCCATCTCCCGAACCAGCCTCAGCCCCAGCCTCGCCGCCGATGCATCAGATTCGAGAAATGAAAGGAAGAATTGGGGAGCAAAATGTAAATAGCCGGAAATGAAAGGGTGTGTATTGTGAAACAATATAAATGGAGTTCAGAGGAGGGTAAGCTTCGTTCGTCATCGTTTTCTACTAAGCTTCTCTCTTCCTTAAGCGGCATTCTCTGTGTTTCTTTTTCACCGATCCAAAAGTCCTCGCAAGGTTTTTTTTTCCGATTTATGTTCCAGTTTTTGTTAATCTGAAGATGATAAAAAATGGTACTTTATACTTTGAATCAATGTGGTTTTGTTAGCTGAAAATGGGCTCATCTTAGTTTTTACTTCTATCGACTGAATGATTCAGATTCTGGGTTTTTCTATTGCTAGGGTTTTCACCATCAATTTCATGATTGTTTTTGTTAGGGTTTTAGGGATTTATAGTCCATTAATCTAGATTTAAGCAAGATATGTGGTTATTTTTTGGAACCTGCGGGCGTCGCCGCAACCGCCGGCGAAATCGGCGATCCCGGAGAGCGAGCGCCGCCAGTCCCCGCCCCTGCTGGCGACGGCTCTGCTCCGGTGCTACTCCAACGCCGAGTTGTGGCTTTGGGATTGAAGAGGAAGGAGTGGCAATTTTTGAAAATTAAATGAATAGTGAAGGGTATTTGCGTCATTTCATTCAATTTAAAAACAAATTATTTACTCTGAAGGGTATTTTAGTCATTTCACATGTCAAAAATGTTAAAAACTAATGGAATTGGACGGAATTAGTAACGGTGAGACAAATGAAATTGTAGGGTATTCACCCTGATACAAAAAATTATAGGGTATGTCATGTGATAATGGGACATAACTAGGGTACCCATCTGGAATTATCCCCAATTTTTATTATAAAAAATTTCGATTCCATTAAAATCTATATTTGTAAATTGTAGAAAATAATCCTATATACAATCTAAAACGATTCAAAACATGTATTCATTGTAAGGAATAATGTCATGTTAGGTAACGGTAAAATAAAAACATACGATTATGTTTTATCAGGTATATTTTGACGTTGATTGTCGATTTACTCACTCAGGCATAAATGTTACTATAAGTGACATATATAACTTTACCATTATATATACAGGGTCACACTCCAGTATGTTTAGCATACAAATGTTAAAATATCTCCTAACAATCAGATCTTATAATTAATAGTTATATACTAACTCATCAATGACCCACTAAAATATAAACACAAATTAATTGTATATTTATTTTAGTCATTTGACATCAATAAAAGGGAATAATCGTATTTTTATACCATTAATTACTTTAATTTTTATTTTTACTTCAATATTATTGAAAATAGAATTGATTATTATGAAATCGGTTTAACCGTTTATTGTGTCATTAGTCGAAATCAGTTTAATCGTTTTATTGTGTCATTAGTCAGGTTTCATTATTTCATTAGTCAAGTTTTATCGTGTCAAACTAAATTGTTTCATCTATCAAGTTTCATCGGTCAAATTTCACCGTTTCATTGTTTTATTAGTCAATTGTCATTATTTAAATAGTCAAGTCCCATTATTTTATTAGATTGTTTAATTGACGAGTCAACATAAATGTGTTTTTATGGAGGAGGAAGACGATGAAATTGGACCAATACAAAACCAATTTCTAATTGCACAGTTGAAGAATTATAGAAAATAACATCAACAAATTTACGGTCGCAAGACTAGTAGAGATTAGTATTTTAATTTATAGAGAACTAAACAATTAAATTAAGTGTATTAACAAACAGAAAATAATAATAAGCATAAAAATGATCTCTAATACAGTCTCGTCGATTCAGTCTTGATCAGTTAGTTCCGAACGGCGTCAATCAAGTCGGTGATTCAATCTCAAACTAAGATATAAAACGTTGACCTGTAAAACTGAGAAGCTCAGAGGGCGTAAGGGTGCGTACTAGTGACCCACATATATGGGTGGCACTCATAACACCGTCAAAATTTAATTCAACAACATACAGTCAAAGTAGCAATAAAGCATAATTCATAAACACCAAATTAATTATTAATGGACCAAAATGATCACACATGAGCGATTTCACCTAAACATACAATCTCTTGTCATCAATCGTAAACAATCAGTATTTCCTAAATCTATCATCATCATAAACACCATGAAAAATAAAATCTTGACTGAAGCTAACAAATAAGGATTTAACATATATATCATCCAAAATTTGAGCGTGTCTAACCAAAGAAGAAGCTGTCGTCGGAGTGAGTGAGTGCCGGAGATGCAGAGGCGGCTCGGACGCGATGAATCGTGGTTGAACGATGCTGAAACGCTACTGTAAAGTGAATCGCGTCGATGAATCGAACTGCGACGATTCAATTGCCGATCGATACCGACAGCGAGGAAGAGGCGGTGAGGAAATCGTAAACACCATGAAAAATATTAATTAATTTCTTAGTTTTTGTTTAAATTATTAGACGATCAACTAAATCAAACTAAAAGGTTAAACTTATTTTATGGATGGAGTACATCTTTATGGTCATTACTTCCAAGAACCGAATGCGTTGACCATAGTCGGGTTAATAATACTAAACCCTCCGTCGACCACCAGATTGAGCCCACTCACGTAACTGGCCTCATCGCTGGCCAGGAACAGCGCGGCTCGAGCCACGTCATCGGCCCTGAGAACCTGTCCCTCCAAGTTCCCTATGCTGCTCAGCATCGACTCTATGGCGGGCACTTGATCCTCCTCCACGTGTCCTCCCCCTATCGCCGACACGAACCCGTACGGCGAGACGGCGTTGACCCTAATCCCGTACCGTCCCAGCTCCGCCGCCAGGCTCTTGGCCAGCCCCACCACCGCGTGCTTCGAGACCGCGTACGGGTGCGTCGACAGCCCGCCGATGGCGGTGGCCGCGCTGGCCGTGAACAGTATGGTCCCGCTCCGGCGCGGCACCATGACCCTCGCCGCGTGCATGGCCCCGAGGTACGACCCGACCACGTTGACCCCGAGCACGCGGTCCAGCTCCGCCTTCGTCGAATCCAAGATGCTCCCGATCGACGGCTTGTCCACCACGCCCGCGTTGTTGAACATTATGTCCACCTTCCCGTACTTGGAAATGGCGGCGTCGAAGAGCTTGGTGACGTCATCCTCCTTGGACACGTCGCAGTGGACGTAGCAAACGTCGACGCCTCCTAGGTTTTCAGCAAGGGCATGTCCGAGATCGTCTAGGATGTCGCAGAAGACAACCTTGGCGCCGTTCTCGTGGAATAGGCGGACGGAGCTCGCTCCGACGCCTCTCGCTCCACCCGTGATTATAGCCACCTTCCCGGCCAACCTGATCATGAATATTCAACAAATTAAGTTTAATATCTATATAGTTATGAATGATAAAAAAGATTCAACATTTAAAATTAGAAAAAGTGAGACACATAACACTAATAATATATAGTTAGAAACTGAATTATTTTCCAACACCTTTTATTGATCTTCATTATCTGGGTAGACGCCATATTGAAAGTATATCTGTGTGTCTTGTATCAATGGTTTCATGAGTATCAATATTTATAGTGCCATTAAATATATTTTCAAATATTCTTTTTTCTTTTTTAATAGAGAGATATTTTAGAGAGATATTTTTAACAAAGTTGACGTTTCCGGTTGCCACTTTAACAAAATTAATATAGGTACCCATTTTATGAAACGTATTAATTGAGAAGACAACATAGTCAATTAAATACCCGACCGCCAACCTCTATCTCTAGATCTAGCCGCCCCATCACCTAATATCATCATTTTTATACAAATTATATATACAGGGATGACTTCTACTTACAAGCTAGTGCTTTTTAACAAATCATACCAACAAATCACAAGCGTTGTTTTATGAAAATTTGTACACACACTTTTCTAGCGTGTCCATAAAAACTGTCACGTAATGATTTTTGGAGTCGCACAAAGTTTCACATGCATCCTAAAATTCCACCTCCAGTGCAAATAGTTCCACACAACCAAAAGCTCATGTGGAACTTTTTGTGCTAAGGGTGAAACTTTTTGCGACTCCAAAAGTCACCGTGTGCCAATTTTCATGCACACACATGGACATGTGTCGTGCAGTGGGAAAGCGTGCACGCAGATTTACACAAAGCAATATTTGTGATTGATTGATTATTGGTTTGGTCACTTTGTAAAATTCCCAAAGTTTGTATGTGATTTAAACTACATATAATAGAATTACGTTCCAGTGCAAATCCTCAACATGTCCACACACGTCCGAAACTTCAATCCAACCATTCGTTTTTGTGAGATTTAAACAACGCGCGACATGTGGCACGCACGCACAGTGCACTTAAGTGATAGGAAATTTCGAATTTTTTGGCAACAGAGCGTACTGTTCAGCTTCTCATTCGAAGGTGTAATTGAATGAATTTTTTGAGGGTTCCAATCAATTAGTTTCATGCCCATACAAAAAATTAACCTCAAAGGTTCATGTTTAATAAGGATCTTACATGATCATGAATTGATTATGAGATCTAGGTTAGAATAAAATTTATATTTTAACTTGATTAGAAATCTCTTTGTCACTAAATAAAATTCAGTGACCACTAAAGAACGTCCACATAGGAAGAGCAATCCAGAGATACTCACAACGATCTTTACTAGAAGATCGAAACAAGCAAAACGGGGAGGAGAGAGGGAGAGGGGCCGGTCGGCCAAGAGAGAGAGAGAGGGAGAGAGAGAGAGATTAGGGTTTTGGAAATTTTTTCCTTATTTCTTAAAATCTGAAAATTTCCCTTTTATAACTCTTTTTAGGCAATGATTAATTAAAGGCCTTAATGGGCTTAAAGCCCAAAGCTTTTAATTAATTAATGTAGAGAAGCCCATTATAACTTAGCCCAATCTGGCTAGGCCCTGTTTAGCTAAATTCCTTAAATCTATTTATTTAGATTATAATTAATTGGTCCAACTAAACCGTTCTTGATTTTCGGTTTAATCCTAAACCGAAATCGGTCTAATCTGGTTTAATACAAAACCAGATTTTGTCTCTCTCATGATTCCTCTATATGATTCCATCCGTTTTACTCAACCTTTAGTGTGTGACCCTATAGGCTCACGACACGTTGGCGGACTGGTAAAATTACCATTTTACCCTTTCGATCATGAGTGGCCTTTAGCAAGACATCATGATTACCCAACGCTTGTGATTATCGAGATTTCGACTTAACCTTGTCGTACATGAATCTATCCTTTTATCCTCTTGATATCTTTGACAACCACGAGGCATAGACAAGTCATCCTCGTTCAATTGTCCTGTTTCTTGATCTGAGTTAACTGAATTGTAACGAATACTCCGTATCGACTGTATGGCCTTGCTATTGTATTTCAGTTGTACTCATCAAGTGGCCTAAAAAGATATCTGCTCATACGTCCGTATGAGGGATAAATCCTTCAGCGATCTATTGACTCAACTCATGTAACTCGTGATCGAGCCAATCACAGTCGTTATTGTAACCCCTTTACAGGAGACGTTAGACTGAGTCAAACTCGTCATTCATTACATAGTGACCTCAATGATCCTTCTGTCTGAGGATGTGTTTTCATGTGCCGACATATGAGTATGTTCATGACTGTGTCTATGTAACATACTCATGATCAGGTCGTCCTATATCACCCCTGTCTGGTGTACTATGACCTAACCCAGCCCCCTTCTTGCCATGATCAGTAGGGCGTGATCATTTAGAGTTAGCCTCATACCGATCGCTTCTTATGAACCTATTCTGATCGGGGACTGCTTAAGTAAGATTTTATCTGATCTGTAGATCTACTATTTTGTGTTGACACATCAATGATACAAATCAAATCATACTTAAGATATTACTACAACACTTAGTAATATGAATGCCGATTTTATTTCAACTAATAATCTTATTACATGAGTAGATTGAAATTACATTGTGCTAGGGCACAAAATCCCAGCAGTATTGTCACCAGTGAGAGTGTAATGTCACTGTGGAAGTTTAATGTTTAGTATTGAGAGTGTAATGTCATTGTTGAACATCTCACTCCCAATGCTGAACACTACTCTCAATGTTGAACATTACACTTCCATTGTCGACATTACACTCTTATGGTTGACATTACACTCATACGGTTGACATTACACTCCTACGGTTGACATTACATTCTCAATGTTGAACATTACACTACCATTGTTGACATTACACTCCTACGGTTGACATTACACTCCCAGTGAGAAAGCTGAACAGTATGCTCTGCTGCGCAAAAATACAGAATTTCCCTCACTTAAGTGCACAGTGCGCGACATTACACTCTCAATGTTGACATTACACTTCCACGTGTCGCACGTTGTTTGAATTGCCCGAAAAGCAACAGACATGATGTGTTCGTCAGAATCCAAGGAATCCATCCCAACCGTCCAATCCACTCAATCTCACCAACCCCAAACTGATAGAAATCCCCACCTAACGCGCTATGTGTGGGTATTTTTGGAATTTCCCCCCAATTTTAGCGTTGATTGTCGTCCACTCGTTTCACTGTATTTATATTGGGTGCAATATCGTGATTCTGAGTATAATGTCAACCCAATCTAAACCAAATTAAATTTATTTGTGGCCAAAAATACAAACGACTTTCCCTATATTTATATTTGGTGTAATGTCGTGATTCTAAATATAATGTAGACCATTTTATTTATCCAAAAGGTTGGTTTGCTCCCAGCGCATGTGCTCTACTGGAGCCCGGCCCGTGCCGTGCCGAGCCGCTCGGACGGCGGTGGCGGCTCGCATGTAGGTTTGGCCGTAGCTGCAGGTTACCCCTAAAAGGCCCACACACAACTGATAGAGGAAGGGAGACAAACCAATATAAACAACAAAAAAGTTTCACATGTAAGCGATGTGGGATTCCAAATGTGAGAGAAACCAAATTTACGAGTGTATAGTCTAGACGTGTGAGTGTATAGTCTATGAGTGTATAGTCAAACTTATGAGTGTATTGTCTAAACTTATGATTGTAATATTCAAACTTGTGTGTATAGTCTAAACTTGTAGGTATATAGTCCATACTTGTGAGTGTATAGTCTACACTTCTAAGTGTATTGTCTACTCTTCATACAGTTCTAGACCTGTGGGTGTATGAATAGTAGACAATACACTCACAAGTTTAGACTATACACTCACAAGTGTAGAATATACACTCACAAGTTTGAACATTACACTCACAAGTTTAGACAATATATTCATAAGTTTGACTAAACACTTATAGACTATACACTCACACTTTTAGACTATACACTCACAAGTTTTGACTATACACTTGTAAGTCTGGTTTCTCTCACTTGGAATCTCACATCGGTTACATGTGAAACTTTTTTGTTGTATTATTTATAGTGTTATTTTATTCTATTTATATATTTTAAAAAGAAATTGATATAAAATATTTGAAATAGTATAAATTGAAACTCTTTAAACTAATATTTCTAAAGAGTGAACTAATGGAAAAAAGGCTGTTTTCAAGAAAAAATGGAACAAGGAAATAATAATAATAATAATAATAATTATTATTATTATTATTATTAACCATTTAATGTAAGGGTTGGCGCTTTTAACTTAAAATCGAACCAAGATTCAAATTGAATCCATGTCAAAAACCCGAGAACTATGGATATCAGATCAGATTTGGGTATGAATAGAGAGAACTTAACTAATTCGGTTCGATTCCGATTTTAACAATGCATAACCGTCAGTTAATCGGTTGAGAACCAAACTGGTTCAAGATGGTAAGCAATGTTTAATTCTGATCATATATTAAATAATTGTATTAAGGGAAAATGACACTTTTATGCACCTAAATATACACTTTTGACACTTTCATACCCTAATTGTTTTTTTCTCCTTTTTCTATACCTGAATTTAATTTTGGACAATTTTCTTCAAAAATTTTAAAATACCAAAACTATCCCTGAATTGATTCGGTTCAATTTCAACCAGATCCAACCATAATTTAATTAATATGAAATTACTTTTTTACTCTCCATTGAATCACAAATTTATCACACAATTTAAGGGTATATTGGTCTTTTCAAATAACAAATTGAAAATTGAAAAATAAATTATTAAATTACAATTATGCCTCTCTCTCCTTACGGTTCATCATCTTCTCCGGCAGTCCAACCACCCATCTTCGCGTCTACCGTCCGCCTCCGGCACTGCCATAACATCCTCTTGCCGCTGATCCACGACAAGGACCTCTGCAAGCACAATGTGACCCTCTACTTCCTCATTGATAAGGACCGCAAGCCCGTCCACGACGTCCCCGCTGTCTACTTCGTCCAGCCCTCCGCCGCCAACCTCCGCCGCATCGTCTCCGACGCATCCCTCTCCCTCCACGACCACCTCCACCTCAACTTCTCCTCCTCCATCCCTCGCCCCCCTTCTGGAGGACCTCGCCTCCGGAACCCTAGGCTCCGCCGCCAACTTCACAGGCTCAATCATGATGGTTTGGGGCTAATTTGGTCGTTTTAGAAAAACTGGACATTTTACTCAATTACTTCAATGGTTCAGTTCCTGGTGATTTGGGGAATTTGTCTAATTTGCAAGAAACTGTGGATTTGTCTCATAATCGGCACCACAACAAGAGTAGAGGAGCTAGCGGTTCTCGACGAGGAACTTGGCGGTGTCAGCGCGCTGTTGGGCGGAGAGGAGGCAGATCTCGTAGAGGAGCTCGGCGCCGCCGGTGTTGAAGGAGGCGACGACGTCGAGGTCGATGGAGGATTCGTTGTGGGAGTCGTGAACCCTGGAGGCGACGACGAGGTGGTTTTGCTCGATAGAGGAGATGCTGGTGGCCTAGGGAGACGACGAGGCGGTTCTTCCTGGTGGCCGTTGATGGGGGCGGGGACGGGAAGGGCGGGGGGTTGAAGGTGGAGAAGGGCATTCAATTGAAAATTTGATGAATAGTTGAGCGTAATTTCGTATTTTTACCCTCATTAAAAGTTGGGCCGGTTCTCTACATTAGACCAGATTTATTTTTGGTTCAATTTAGGGGTAGTTTCGGTATTTTTGAAATTTTAGAGGTAAGTTGTCCAAAATAAAATTCAGGTATGGAAAAATAAAAGTTAGGGTATAAAAGTGTGAAAAATGTATATTTAGGTGCACAAAAGTGATATTTTTCCTTGTATTAATATCACATTGATTTGGTCTAATTAGGTGGAACTAGGTCGCTGAACCAAAAAATTAAAAAATAATAGATCTAATTGAACAAAATTTTAGAACCGAACCGGACTTCAATCACAATTAAATGTTTAAACTTTTAAAAAAATGTGATTAATGAAGTTATTTAATAATATATGTTACTATACAACTTATTTGTAAGTATAAATCAGGTCCATTTTATCAACAGATGTCATTTACCAGACAAAATTCATTTTTGTTTAAATTCCACGCTACACTGTGCTACAGTAATAAGCACTGTTGCTACCTAAATAATCTTAAAATTGATATATATAAAAGTTAAAAGATATATAACCCAAAGATTATTAATTGAAATCAGTTAGAATTAAAATTTTAAATAAAATATGTTAAAATTTGAAGTAAAATGCGAAAATGTCCATACCAGACTTCAAAATTTTTAAAATTATATCATCTTCTACCTGCTTGCAAGTGAGCAGGTTCTTGATTTTGTCCCATGAAGAAGGCGTTGGAAATCACATAAATTTTCAATCTCCTTGATTCTCGGGCAAAACTAAAATTGACACAACAAATATCATTAACAATCGAAAAGTATTTCATATAATATCCAAGACGAATTGAAATGTAAGTATTTGCGGGACAATGATTTGAAAAGACACGAAACAATTACCACAAAGTATAATATATTATAATAAAACTCATTCCTTCCAATAGTCAAGCCTGTTGACCATAGTCGGGTTAATAACACTAAACCCTCCGTCCACCACAAGGTTGAGCCCGCTCACGTAACTGGCCTCATCGCTGGCCAGGAACAGAGCGGTCCGAGCCACGTCGTCGGCCCTGAGCACCTGCCCCTTCAAGTTCCCCATGCTGCTCAGCCTCGACTCTATCATGGGCGCGTGAGACTCGTCGGCCTTTGTCAGCCCCGACACGAACCCGTACGGCGAGACGGCGTTGACCCTAATCCCGTAGCGCCCCAGCTCCGCCGCCAGGTTCTTGGCCAGCCCCACCACCGCGTACTTGGACGCCACGTACGGGTGCGTCGACATGCCCCCGATCGCGGTGGCGGCGCTCGCCGTGAAGAGGATGGCCCCGCTGCGGCGCGGCACCATGACCCGGGCCGCGTGCTTGGCCCCCAGGAAGGACCCGACGACGTTGACCCCGAGCACGAGGTCGAGGTCGGCCCTCGTTGACTCCAGGATGCTCCCGGTTCTCACGCTGTCCAGGACGCCGGCGTTGTTGAACATGATGTCCACGTGCCCGAATTTGGAAACGGCGGCGTCGACGAGGTTGGAGACGTCTTCCTCGCTGGAGACGTTGCAGTGGACGTAGTAGACGTCGTCTCCGAGGTTTTGAGCGATGGCCTGTCCGAGGTCGTCTTGGATGTCGGCGATCACCACCTTGGCCCCGTGCTCGTGGAACAGACGGACGGAGCTAGCTCCGATGCCGCTAGCTCCGCCTGTGATTATTGCCACCTTCCCAGCTAACCTGATATAATTAAGCGCATTAATCACCAAAAATTAATACATATATAGTCCAATAGGACACATTATAACTTCTAATAATTTGAAGGTACTTGTAGTCAAAATTAAGAACTAATATCGGCAGTAGGATTAACAAAATATATGTCTAAGATTAATTCCCTGTGGAGAAACATATGTAATTTTCTAAACTTTTAATTTAACTATAAAATAATACATCATTAATTAATAGTGTTTTTTAATTGCTCCACTTTATTTTATCAATCTAACGGATTAAGATTATTTCATAGTTATTTACATTATAAATGTAGTTTTTGCATGAATAACTCTCTTATAATATCAATCTTAACCATAAAATTAGAGGATGCGAATTTTTACAAAACTTTTGTTGAACATGATCTAGCCATTGAAAGTGTTGAGGTTGTTCGATCTCCAGAAAAAAAAAGTTGTGTTAATTAATTGGCCGCCATTTTATAGTCCAAGGATCTATTTATTAATAAGAATAGGTATATATAGAAACTGATCAAAATATATACCGATTGTATAATTTAACAAAATAATCATTAATTAAGCTACTAAATATTATATTGAGCTAGACAAAGAAAACAATATATATGCATCCCAAATGAGTTGGGACCCATATATATATATATATATGGTAAAATTTGATAGGAAATGGTCATAATATTTTAAAAGAAAAGGAAAACTACAAAATTTTCAAGTACGTACATGAATATGTGAAAAAGATGATTAGCCTATTATAATATAAACCTTAATCTTAAGGTGTATATCAATTTTTTCGAACCTTTTGTTGATCATAGTAGCCATGTAGACGCGTTGCTAAGTTGATGGATCTCCCGAAAATATTTGGTGTGAATGTTTTGGGATTCTATACATGAGCTATAGGCTCTCTCTTATATATATATATATATATATATATATATGGTGAATCATGAGGCCCGCGCGTTGTTTTCTTTACTCTGTCTTCTTGGAATTGTCTGTTCCAGTCTCTTGAATCTTGTTTGTTGTTTTCTTTACTCTGCATGTCTTCTTGGAATTGTCTGTTCCAGTTTCTTGAATCTTGTTTTGTTGCTGTTAGCGCTAAGCTTGTTAGCCGTTTGTTTATGCTCTTTCAATATATGTTATATTGCTGAATAAAAAATAGATAAACCTTAATATTACTTATATATAGTTACAATATTATACGAATATCGGGGAAGATGCACCAATTTCTTTGTGAGAGTATAATAGGAATATGTAAAAAAAGTCTTTTATCTTATTAAAACTTTGAAAATTGTAGTTGTCACGGGACATCGTACTGATGATATGCACTGCTATTTGTTTAATATTATATGTTTTAAGGTTTCAAAAGAAATATATTATACAATTTAATGTAAGGATAATATTACTCAAACCTGAGTTACATTTAAATACTTTCAACATATTTCTAATAATTCATAGTACTAGATATGAACTATATGCAAACAGTGGTGGTAGTCAACACAAATTTTCAAGAAGAGGAAACATTTCTTATTAAATGAGTTACATGTTAAAGGTAAAAGCAAATTTTATTAATTAAATAGCAACTTACCCGACATCAAGCTGAACAGCTGAATATATAGTTGGTGGGACAGACCTCTCACTATAACTCCAGCTACAGTTAGTTAAAGCAAACATGACAAATTCAATAGTCATTTGATTACAAGCAAAACAAAGAACACATGTTCCGATAGTGGGTAGTACGCAACACCGTTCACTAATGATTCCTCCAACGTTGTTCAGCTCAACTCGTTTAGCATCATGTAGAGTCACGGTCTCCAACTCATACGGATGGAGAAACCATGTGATCTTGCAGCAAACCGTCTTAAACCAGCTTTCTCGATCAACCATGCGATCAATATGGGCATCGCGTAATTCAAATTTTCCCAGCTCATTGGGTTCAACCGGATCAACCCATCGACACCAGGGACCCCCCGTCTCCTTCCAATACCGATCCCAATAGGACACTCAAGCGACATATTTAATCTTAAGCAAGCTGAGGCCCCCTATTTTGGTGTGCTTGCATGAGTCTGCCCACCGATGCCAGATAACTCCGATTCCCTCCCAGTACCTACCTACCAACCAACCAAAACTGCCGATTCCCATGTATTGAAGCTTAAGTAAGCCGAAGCCCCCTAATTCGGTATGCTTGCATAAGTCTTCCCACCGACGCCAGATAACCCCAGTTCTCTCCCAGTACCGATCTACTGTCGTAACCCAAACTAGCCCCACCTACAATTCTGTCCTCAAATCCGGCCTCAACCCCACTGCCCTCGACCCCGTTCCTGCCATCCCCTTAGATTTGCCTCATTCACCGCCAGCTGTCACCGGAACTACCACCGCAAGACCCGGTTGCGTCGTCGTACTAGAAGCTCTCACATGCGGAGCCGTGCCGCCGTGAGACATCGTCGATTTTCGACAAACAACCCAAATTGCCACGGACGAAGGGTACATACCACAAAGAGGAAAGACCCTCTTAGCACAACCTTAAATGAGTTACAGTTTAATTAAGATGTTCGATTTCTTTTTTTAAAATATATAATTAAAATTTGTTATAATCTAATACGAACTGAATTCGAATTAGATATTAGTCTCTTTTTTAATAAAGAAGCCGAATTTGAATATAATTTTTTGAGATTCAATATGTTCATGTGCATACTCGTTTATTAAGATTTAATTTACTTATATATTTATATAATTTAATCATAATTTACAACATAAAATTTAGGGTAGTTGAACAAACTTCAAATTTGAAAATTTTTTCCGGGCCCTAGTCGTGAAATCATGGAACAAGTAAGTCATTAACAACTATTCCAGTATATATGATTAGCTGTTAGCTAGCTACTGTATTTTATTTTTGATTTACATCATTTCTTAAATCTACTCCTTAATCTATCCTTACCTTATTCAAAATAAAATTTAAAAATTCAAACCTCTCTGCTAATAATATGAGACATGTATTTAATCTAACATTATATACATGATTTAATATGACCATGAGTTAAATGTAGACTGAATCATATGTTGGAATCTTTACAGTTTGATAGGAACCTTATTTGATTGTAATGACTTGGAAACAATTATGCTGTAAATTGAATATGTCGTGACAAGAAATCGTCTCAACATTATTCCACTCGATCTCCAAATATATTGATAGCAATAATACACATGCAGATTTTCCTCTATTTAATTAAATATTTCCAGTTTTCAAAAAAAAAATTCAATATTTCCGTGCGATCATTTTTGTCAATGAGTTAGTCAAGTATGCTATGACTAACAATAGTTGGGACTATGGTGAGGGGTTTGTCCCACCAACCGTTGCCTCATCTGTCCGGCTGGATGCCGGGTTAGTTGTCTCTTAAATCCAATAATACAAGTTTACTTCAAAAAAAAATAATATACAGTAAATTGAGTATGTCAACAAGAAATCGTATAATTTA
Source organism: Geranium rotundifolium (assembly GCA_963920655.1). Classification (NCBI taxonomy): domain Eukaryota; kingdom Viridiplantae; phylum Streptophyta; class Magnoliopsida; order Geraniales; family Geraniaceae; genus Geranium; species Geranium rotundifolium. The sequence goes on from OY987318.1 coordinate 6,756,881, forward strand.
TAGCAATATTACATATATTTTCCTCCCCATATATTATTCAGTATTTCCCTGAGATAATTTTTGTCAAATTGAGTATGTGGACAAGAAATCGTCTGAATGTTATTCCACTCTCAAAATATATTTCATAGCAATGTTAGTATGTTACATATATTTTCCTCCCCTCGGTTTAATCTATTATTTTCTTGACATAATTCTTGGTCAAATTAATAGACCTTTCCATGTGTCGCACATTTATATATGCATGGCAAGATATTAACGGGCCGGCCCAGGGCGTCAAGGCCTAAAGGGAATATTTTGAATGAGCCTTTTAATTAATTAATAAAATATATTTTCTTTGAAGGAATTAAAATATTCCTGATAATCATAATAATACATTACACCAGTATGTCACCATATATAGCAGCGTACCTAAACTCGGTGCATTCCTGTAATTTTGATATTATCAGTGTATCAACCGGGCTGGTCGCAGCAACGAAAATTACAGTGACATATATCAATATGTGGCAATATTAAATAAAAGGATAATTACTATAAAATTTACAAGTAATCCATGTATTTTTAGTTACATTTATTAAATATAACATAAGTTGGCATGCAAAAAGTTCAAAATACTTTCAAATTGTAGAATTATTTAATAAATATGGAATGCCCCTTTTACCCTCAATTGAATAAACAGTTCGAGGATATACTTATCTTTTCAAATAATCAAAATTAATGATTAATGATAAAAATAATTGATGAAATGAGAAATATGCCATCCTCTAATATACGAGAAAGAAAATTATAATGACATGCATTTGAAAATTTGAATGACAATAAGGGGTATTTTTATCATTTCACACTAAAAACTAACTGAAACTTAACCATTTTGTATAGCTTGACACAAAATCAAAACTAACTGATTTTAAAATACACCTTTTAAATTAGCTGTATCCGGCTGCAAAACGTTTAAAACTAACTGTATATTTGTGACATTTATTCTTAAATTAATTAATTTAAGGGAAAATATCACTTACCTCCCTCGTGATATACGCGATTTTCACTTACCTCACTCGCTTGACTAATGCGTTCTGACATGTCCCCGAACTTTCACAATTTCTCATAGAGTACCAACACCGTTGATATTTGATCAAAAGTCAATTATTTTTGTAAAAATGGAAAAAATGCCCTTTGGAGATTTCTCACTTACCTCCCTTGATTTCTCTTCTTTCACGATGCTCTCGTCGCAGACCATAGACGACCTCGATCTGCAGTCGTGGAGGAAGGAGGGCCGGGTCATGGAGAGGAAAGGGGGCATGGGGTTGTACCAGAAGGCAACCACCTCCCCGGTGTCCGGATCGATCTTAAGGTGGGCAGTCATGCTCACAAACAGCTTCCCGTCAAAATCATGACAGCCTAGAGTCTCGATGTCGACGTCATGGGTCAAGCGGACATAGTAGGGGAGGTCAGACTCGCCCAGCGCGTAGAGGCGGTCGCCGAAGAAAGCAAGGCTGGTGTTGGCGAGGCCGATTCCGTTGGCAGGGTTGAATTGGTCGGCGAGCATCCTGGCGGCGGAAAGGGAGCCACGCGCAGCGGCGACATTGAGGCCGTTGAAGCCGGAGAAGACGTTGGGGAGGATAGCAGGGACATCGTCGCGCTCGATTTGGTACTTGTAGGTCTCAACATAGCGGCTGCAAAGGGTGGCTCGACCGCCGAAAATCTGAATGGCGTGGAGCATGTTGTCGCCGTCGAAGAGGTGGTAAGGGTCGTGGGGGAGGAATTAGGGGTTGGGGCCATTGCAAATGCAGGCGCCGTCGAGGCACGGTGGAAGGGTGCCCTCAACGACCTCGCACTCGGCCGGAGGGAGCTCGTCTACAGGAGCGAAGTTCGTCGTCAGGACGTAGCGAGGGTCGGCGAAGGGCTTCACTGGCGGATCTATGAAATTGTTAACCGAAATTAGTAATTGAACTAATTGTTTTGGTAACGGGAATCAATAATTAATTTGATTTCAATTACAAAAATCAATCATTTTCTCAAATTTTTTCCAATGATCACATGTAAAATATGAGGAGAAACAAGAATCTCAAAAATTAACTTACTCCATCTATTTTCTCAAATTAATTTGTTTTGGAAATTAAAAACGTTAGATTGAGTTTGGTTGGGAGGGGTTGTGGTGAGATGGAGAGAGGAAGGGTGAGAGAGAATGAGAAACACACAAAAAAGAACTCAATGGCATGCTTTGAAAGTTTGAAGTCAGATCAAGGTTATTTTTGACTTTTCACACGAGTATTAACACCGTTTTGTGAGAAATTGTGAAAGTTCGAGAACTTATCAGAATGCATTGGTCAAGCGATGGAGGTAAGGGAAAATCGCGTATAGCACAAGAAATGTAAGTCACATTTTCTCTCAATTTAATAATGTAGAAAATAGAGGTGGGGCAAACATTTCAACTACCTACCACATATATATTTTCTCAAACAATGTTAATGATAAATATTTCCTTATCAACTTATGATTACTACCAAACAAAGAACTTCTTCTTTTCTAGCTCCCATTTCTAAAAGGTAGAAGTACCCTAATAAAGTCAGCAGTTTTATTTGGCAACAATTGAGTTTTTGCTGACATGTATATACGTTGTAGTCGCAGAATTACAGATCAAGCATTTGTCACAATCTTTATACTCTTGGTAGTACATAATGCAGTCATACTCACATACGTCAATTTTGATACAATACATCCTCATCCTCTTCAACACCTTCTTATTTGATGCATATGGTTCAAGATACGAGTTAGACGACAATAACAAAGATTTGTTATGTTTGCACGTTATATAGAGAGAAGTGCTTGAAGATAATCTTTTTTTTCTTCTTATCCTTAAATTATGACATTGTACTCTGCGTACAATAGGGTTTGCCCAAAACATATTAGTTCATGGCATGCGCCAGTCGCTAGTTTTGTCGAATAGTGCTCTCGTCTGGAGTTTCTTCTTCTACAACTACTCGTTCTTCGCTTGAGTATTGAGGTAACTGGTATAAATAATCCACGAACTCTTCAACATGATCAATTTTACAATTCTCAGAAGTCTTACCCTGACTTCACAAATGTTAATAATACAAACAATAAGATGCATTCTCAAATTTACCATGAAGGTCCACACATTGTATGTCGTCAGTATGTCATTCAACATAAAGTGTTAGAATATTTTATCTATATGTTGTGCAATCATATTGCAACAACACCTATACATGCAAAAGTATCGGTCTCGACCGTTTGGTGTATCATTTACATCGACAAGTTGTAGCAATTCTGAAATATCATAATTTTGATCATCTAATGAGTATAGTCATCCAACTTTGATTCATAACAGAGATACAAATAAATATATGAATTAATTAACCCTTATATAAATAAAGTGGGGGTGTCGGTAAGGATAGTCGACACATGTGGTAACTATGCGTATTTTGGCCAACACATATATTAAGCTAAATGCATCATGTATATTAGCCCAAAATCATTAATGAATAACCATTTGGACACCAAAATGCTAAGACTATAGTTGATGCATTTACATCAATATGCTCCAGCTGAAATGTTATAGCCAATGCACAACGACAGTTTGCGTCTGCTATAAATCAGACAACTTTTTTTATTGTCTACCCTTTACGTTAATTATATTTGTTGCTACATTTAGTGTTGGCATAATTTTTTAGCGCAAAAGTAAGAAGTCAATGCAAAATGTTACAAGACATTTGGAGTGACTCATTACGCTCCAGATTAGGAAAGACATGAAGCTTGCCTATTTAGAGTCGCTTGGAACGCAAGAAGAATGACGTCACAACAACTGAAAGACTTGGAGCGCAAGAGAATGACGCCAGGCAACTTCCAGCTGTCATTAACACGTCAGCAAAGGTGGCAACTGCTTGCCTAATTTGTTTAGGAAGTCTGAGACTTCCTATTCCTAATTCGAGCCAGATTAGGAATGTGGGGTTGCTATAAAAAGCTTGTGCTTCCCCATTAGCAGCATGTCCGTTCTTGTTCTTTACTTGCTAAATTTCTCAGAGCTCTTAACCGTGCACCATTGGCGTGTTGAGAGGCTGATTAGTTTGCTGGAACGGCTTTGCTTCAATTAAACATCAATTCGCGAAGATTGAGTGTTTGATCGATTAGGGTTCTTGTGTTCGTGATTGAAGATTCACAAATCTGTCAAAGAAAACTACGACACCGAGCATAGGCGCTTGCTCGAAGGGTGGAATTGAGAGGATCTCAAAGACAGGGGGAGAGGACCCTGGTCGAAGTTGTTCACGGTGAGATCTATAGTAGCTTAGGACAATAGCTTGTGTGATAGCTAGTTGGTGCTTGAAGTTGTACTATTGACTACCATATAGTGAAAACCTTTCCACTGGCAAAGTGCCCCCAGATGTAGGTGACGTTGCACCGAACTGGGTAATCATCTCTAGTGTCGTTATTATTGCTAGTTTATTTTCTAAACTACGGTTTACGTTTTAGAAAAGTCGTCGACACAAAAGTTACGACTTTGTGTTCGACTTCTTGACTCAGCTATGAATCAGATTTCAATTGGTATCAGAGGAGGCACCTTATCTCTTAGGTGATTTTCCTGCAAAAATTCTGAGTAGCTAATATGGACTCAAAGGAAGAAGGATCTGTCAATCGACCACCGGTGCTCGACGGAACTAACTATGGGTATTGGAAAGCACGGATGTGTGCCTTTTTGAAGTCTCTCGATAGCAAAACCTGGAAGGCTGTTATCAATGGATGGGAGGAACCTCACTATGCTGATGCTCAAGGAAATCAAACTAGCATTAAACCAGAAAAAGAGTGGAGCGCAGAAGAAGATGAAGCCGCCCTAGGTAATTCTCGTGCACTTAATGCCATATTTAATGGAGTAGACAAAAATGTTTTTCGACTTATCAACACATGCGCAAGTGCCAAAATTTCTTGGGACACTCTTGTTGTTGCTTATGAGGGTACATCCAAAGTCAGAGAGCAAAAGTTACAGTACCTCACGACCAACTTTGAGGCCCTTACCATGAATGAAGACGAAACTATAGCTGAGTTTAATGTTCGTATCAAAGATCTAGCCAATGAATCATATTCACTCGGCAAGCCTATGACTGATGAAGATTTAGTCAGAAAAACGCTGAGAGCCCTAAGTCCTAGATTCAAGATGAAGATCACGGCCATAGAAGAAGTTCATGACTTGAAGACGCTAAAGTTTGATGAGCCCATGGGATCCCTTATGACCTTCGAGCTCTCCCTACCGCTTATCGAAAATAAGCATAAAGGTGTAGCATTCAAAAGTTCTATCCAAAAGCAGAAAAAATTGGCTCACTCTGATTCGGATAGTGAAATTGATGAGACTATCGCTATGCTGGCCAAAAACTACAATAAAGTCATGAAGAGATTTAACCAGATGATAGGAAAGAATGTCACCCGAGAAGTCGGAGACAAGCCTCAGCACAAGTTCCAGAAGTTTGGGAGCACTAATAACGATGGTAGACGTGGTGAGCGATCAGGAAAGGAAAAAAGAGTTTAGTGCTTTGAATGTGAGGGGTATGGGCACATGCAGAAAGAATGTCCTAACTTCTTAAAGAAACAGAAGAAGAGATTCAATACCTCTCTAACTGACGATGAAGAAGCAGAAGACAGTGACTCTAAGCATACAAGTATCTATGTTGCCTTTACTGTTACAACAACAGATCAACCATCTGAGATTTCAAAAAAGTAGAACTCTAATTATGAGTTATCCTATGAGACTCTCAACAACACATACAACGAATGGTATGTCAAGTGGCTTGAAGACTCTCAAGTAATCGAAAAACAAAATGCTCTCATTCTTTCCCTTAATGAAGACAAGTCACGACTTCTTGAAACTACTGTTGATCTCAAAAAGGAAGTGGCTCGATTAAAAAGCGAGTTAGACCAAGTCACCAAGTCTGTAAAGATGATGAATCCAAACACTAACACTCTAGATCAAATTCTCTCGATCGGAAAATCAGCTAAAAATATGGAAGGCCTTGGATATTCGAAAGAAGCATCATCATCACATACCGTCTTCATTCCTCAGAAGGTTGTCACCCACAAGTCCCGTCAGATGTCTCCGACCTTCATGCCTGATCAAACGACCATAAAGCCGCATACCCTGGTCGCTCCGGGGACAAATAATAAGAGACATAACTGGGTATGTCACCACTGTGGACGAAGAGGTCACATTCGACCTTTTTGCTATCGCCTATATGGAAGGAACTTCGTTAAACAAAGGACCACTATCAAGAAAGCCCAACCACGTAAGGAATGACGAGTCAAGGAGGTAAACTATCGAGCAAATATCGCTTACACCGCTCTAAAAGCCTCAACTAGCAATGATTGGTACTTTGATAGTGGATCTTCTCGACATATGACTAGTAATAGCTCATTCTTGGTCACCTTAATACCTTGCACTAATAACTTTGTCACTTTTGGTGATGGGGTAACAGCTAGAGTACTTGGAAAGAGAAAGCTCAACCTTCCTAACTCACCATGTTTGAAGGAGGCTCTACTGGTAAAAGGTCTTACAGGCAACCTCATCAGCATCAGTCAAATATGCGATCTGAATCTAGATGTCAACTTCACTCGTGACAAGTGCACTGTCAAAGACGAACATCAGAAGGAAGTCATGACTGGTCACAGGTCTCTTGACAACTGTTATCTATGGTCTCCAACAGTCACAACCTTGCCAACCAAGTGCTTTTGATCCAAAGCGCAAGAGACGAGGCTCTGGCATTAAAAACTTGGTCACATAAATTTGAGGAGCATGCAGAAGATTCTCTCTGAAAAGGCGATCATTGGAGTTCCCAACCTCAAGATTGTTGAAGGAAAAATTTGTGGAGAATGTCAGATTGGCAAACAAGTTAAGACGTCACACAAGAAGGTACAACATCTTACTACTTCTCGTGTTCTAGAACTTCTACATGTTGACCTTATGGGGCCTATGCAAGTAGAAAGTCTAGGAGGTAAGAAGTACATATTTGTCTGTGTCGACGACTTCTCAAGGTACACCCGGGTTGACTTTATTAGAGAAAAGTCAGACACTTTCTCAGTCTTTGAAGCCCTATGTCGGAGAGTTCAACGAAAAAAAAGGAGAAGCCATTGGCAAAGTCGTCCGACTCAGAAATGATCATGGAAATGAGTTTGAAAACATCAGCTTCGCAAACTTCTGTGATGCAGAAGGAATAGCTCATGAATTCTCTGCCCCCATCACTCCTCAGCGGAACGGGATCGTGGAAAGGAAAAATCGTACTCTTCAAGAAATGGCCAGAATCATGATGCTAGCCAAAGACATCCCACAACACTTCTGGGCTGAAGCTCTGAATACGGCTTGTCTTATTCATAATAGACTGACCCTCCGCCCTGGAACATCGTTCACTCTTTATGAAATATGGAGGGGGAGGAAGCCTAATGTCAAATATTTTCATGTCTTTGGATCGATATGCTACATACTTGCAGATAGGGAACCTCGACGCAAACTTGATCCTAAAAGCGATGAAGGCATCTTCCTTGGCTACTCCAGAAACAGGCTGGCCTTTCGTGTATTCAACAAACGCACCCGGTCTATCATGGAATCCATCAATGTCGTGATTGATGAAAGTTATGAGCAACCCAGTGACGATGACGAGGAAGTTCTAAATCTCTCAGGAGAAGTCAGAAGTCAGAAGTCAGAACCAAAGTTCACAACGAAGAATCAGAAGCCAGAAGCCAAAACATCTCTGACAAAGAGGCACCCCCCCCCCCCCCCCCCCCCCCCCATCATAGAACAGAGAGCTCCGTCCAGAAGAATTCAGAAGAATCACCCATCCTAGGATGTGATAGGACTCATCAATGAAGGAGTGCGGACTCGACAGAAGGCACCTATAAACTACAAAGAGATGATAGGTAACATTTGCTTTGTCTCAAAAGTTGAACCAAAGAATATACAAGAAGCCATCAATGATGAATACTGGGTCTGCGCAATGCAAGAAGAATTGGTTCAATTTGCAAGGAATGAAGTCTGGGAACTAGTACCCAAGCCAGACAATGTCAATATCATTAGAACAAAGTGGATATTCAAAAACAAGTCTGACGAGCAAGGGAGTATCACTCGAAACAAAGCAAGACTGGTGGCGCAGGGGTACACACAAGTAGAAGGAGTTGACTTCGAAGAAACTTTTGCTCCAGTAGCCAGACTGGAAGCCATCCGACTTCTTCTTGGCATAACATGTCATCTGCGTTTCAAACTCTACCAGATGGATGTAAAGAGTGCCTTCCTCAATGGAAATTTAAACGAAGAAGTCTATGTTGCTCAACCAAACTGATTTGAAGATCATGACTCTCCACATCATGTCTACAAACTAAAGAAAGCTCTCTATGGCCTCAAACAAGCACCACGAGCATGGTATGAACGTCTTACCCAATTCCTAGTACGGAATGGCTATAATTGAGGGGGAGTAGACAAAACTCTCTTTGTGAAAAAGGAAGGAAGTAACATCATGATTGCCCAAATATATGTCGATGATATCGTATTTGGAGGGATGTCAGACAAGATGGTGGAACGTTTCATACAACATATGCAGTCTGAATTTGAGATGAGTATGGTTGGAGAACTCACATATTTCCTAGGCTTCCAGATCAAACAGATGAAAGATGGAATATTTATCTCCCAAAGCAAATATGCAAAGAATATTGTGAAGAAATTTGGGTTGGAAAAGGCTTCACACAAAAGAACCCCCATTTCCACTCATGTCAAATGCACAAAGGACGATCTTGGAGAACCAGTTGATCAAAGCCTCTATCGAAGCATTATTGGAAGTCTTCTCTATCTCACAGCAAGCCGACCCGACATTGCTTTCTCAGTGGGAGTCTGTGCTCGATATCAAGCCAATCCAAAGGCTAGTCACTTAACGTATGCTAAGAGGATAATAAGCTGGAAGTAGCTGTACTCAGCTCATTTGGATGAAACAGATGTTTGCAGAGTATGGGGTCAAACAAGAAGTCATGACTTTTTTCTGTGACAACATTAGTGCAATCAATATCTCGAAGAATCCAGTTCAACACAGCAAAACAAAGCATATTGATATCAGGCATCACTTTATTCGAGAGCTTGTAGAAGACAAGAAGATAAAACTCGAATACCTACCTACTGAGAAACAAATCGCTGACATCTTCACAAAGTGGTTAGATGCTAACAGGTTTGAAAATCTAAGGTCATCCCTTGTACTTTGCTGCCTTGAGTAACCATAAGTCAAGAAAGAAGAGAGGGAGCTTTTAGTTGATTTTACTCTCTCACTCTCTCTATCAGGACCAACAAGGGTCCACAAAATCAAACTGGGCCCAATTCTTTTATCATAAGCCCAGTTGAAATTTTTTTAAAATTCAAAAAGGGGAAAAAGGAATGATTGAAATCTGAAAATCAACCAATCAGCACTCAATCCTTTCGACTTCCGCGCAGAAAAGTTCTGCACACCCCTTCCACCTTCCCAAAACCGCTAGAGCACCACAAAACCAAAATCAATCTGCACCTGTAGCAGTTGCTCATTTCCTCCAAAAACAACTCCGATCAAGCCCCTCTTCAAATGGTCGGAACCAGAAGCGGACGTGTTCCTTCTGCCTCCAAGAAACTGCGAGCCAAGATGAGGGATAAGATGATCGCCAGGAAGTTATCGGCTTCGAAATCTTCAACAAACAAATATGGAGTGAAGATTCGTGGAGGAAATTCCTCAGGGGAGGGTTCGGCAAGACCTCAGGGAGCAACAACCACTTCTCCAACTATCGCACCAATGGAGGCAACCCCCACTGTTGAGAAGGACAACATACTATCCGAGGCTGCTAACCTAGAAGAGGAGGGCTCTCACTCCACTCAGACGCCTCTACAAGGTAACCCTATTGTCCCTCCTGAAGTAGATCTAGTAGATAAGAATCTGTCTGAAGAAACTCTAGGAACCCCTTTTCCTGAGATCCCTGGTACTAGCTGTGAAAATCAATCTAGCCCTCCAAAATCAACGCCTGCACCAGAAAAGTCCCCACTAAACGAAGTCATGCAGAAAGTCGATAGTCCTCTTGTCGCTCCGGACAGTGGTTCAGCACTGAATAAAGATACGGAAGTCATACTGGAAGTCCCCCAACCTGTAGCCGATCCTGAGAACACAGAAGAGGTACATACAACCAAGACAACTGTGGAAGAAGAAGCTACACGAGAGGACAGAACGCCTCTGAAAAAGTCTGTACCCGAAGGGCTTAAGAAAAGAAAACAACCAAAGAGAAAGCTGATTGATGAAGAAGAAGAACCACCGGTGCAGAGAAGACTAACTCCGAAAAGAAAAGCTACAGAGAAAGGAGGAGCACCTGCTCCTAAACAAGTAAAGAAGTTAAGAAAGAAGTCATCCACTTCAATAACAACCCATGCTCCAGAAGAAGAAGAGTCAGAAGAAGAGGAGGAAACTCGTGTCTTACCCCCACGGGTCAAGAAGTCTATGGGAGGTCTGAAACTCCCTAAAAACGTTCCAAAAGCCCCAACAGACAATGTCTCCTTTCATTCAGTAGACAATGCTGTCAAGTGCCAATACGTGTACCAGCGCAATATCTACCCGGAGAGGGAGCTCTCTACAGAAGCTCAAGGAATGAACGCAGTTGTGGAACTCCTCCGTGGCTCAGGCCTAACCAACACGGTCATCAACATCGGACCGTTCTACCCCTCTCTTGTTAAGGAGTTCATCGTCAATCTCTCAAGTGAGTTTAATGATCCAGAAGACGCTGAGTATAAGAAGGTTTTTGTTCGAGGAGAGTGCTTTGATATATCTGCCTCCACAATCAACGCGTATCTAGGCATAACGGCTCCAGAAGTCACTCCAAACGTCCCTCACATGAACAAAGTTGCGTTTGAGATCACTGGAGGAAGGAAAAAGGTTTGGCCCTTCAAGGATACCATTGTGGCTGCAGAACTAACATTCAAATATTCCATTCTATACCGCATTGGTTTGGCAAACTGAGTGCCCTCCACTCACGGTCGAGCATCAAAACAGAGCTAGCAAAGCTCATCTACCAAATAGGTACTCAATCCCCTCTTGACTTTGTTACATATGTTATTGAGCATCTTGTCAAACATGCCAAGTCATGTGCTGTCAAATTACCTATTGGTTTTCCATCATTGATCACCGGACTTCTCCTCCAACAATGTCCTCACATTGTTCGAGATACTGATGTACCTGGAAAGAAGCCTCTGCCTCTCACTCTAAGTCTCAAACACTTTGAGGGCAAGCATATGAGGGATCTCGCTCCTTCCTCGACCAAAACATCTAAAACTGGTTCCAGCTCACGTCCTTCCGGACCTCTCGGCACCAGGATGGAGGAAGAGCTGGTGGACATGATCAATGACTTGGAGAAGACGATTGCTGCTCTATCAACCCGAAGGATTGCCTGTGAAGCTGTCTTACATGATTAGCGCACCGCTCCTGCTGAAGATACCGCATCGGACTAAGATGTCGATGACTCCGCCTCTTTTTAGAAAATATTTCTTGCTTCTAGACTGATAACGTGTTTCAAACAAACTTCTTAAAATCCTCGGGGCCCGTCCGAGTTAAATTTCTGCACTTTGTGACATTTTGGATATTTGCTCGTGTTTTGAGCTGGTTTATACCATGTTGCTATAAGTGTATCGTTGTATGATTGCCTTTGGAAATTTTGTTAGACAATCAGGGTGAGATATAAGCTAAACGTTATGAACGTTACGCCAGAGGAAGCCGCGCCAGAAGTCGCGCCAGACGCCCGATGCCAAAAGTCGCGCCAGAAGTCGCACCAGACGCTCCAAGGATGTTTTATGCACCAGATGCTCTCTGACATCTCTTGCTGTGCGTACTGCCACAAGATGACGATGTGCTTAAAAATGTGTTTGCCTAAAAAATTGCCAAAGGGGGAGATTGTTGATACGTTTACTGTTGGCATAATATTTTAGTGCAAAAGTAAGAAGTCAGTGCAAAATGGTACAAGACATTTGGAGCGACTCATTACGCTCCAGATTAGGAAAGGCCTGAAGCTTGCCTATTTAGAGTCGTTTGGAACGCAAGAAGAATGACGTCACAACAACTGAAAGACTTGGAGCGCAAGAGAATGACGTCAGGCGACTTCCAGCTGACATTAACACGTCAGCAAAGGCGGCAACTGCTTGCCTAATTTGTTTAGGAAGTCTGAGACTTTCTATTCCTAATCCGAGCCAGATTAGGAATGTGGGGCTGCTATAAAAAGCTTTTGCTTCCCCATTAGCAGCATGTCCGTTCTTGTTCTTTACTTGCTAAATTTCTCAGAACTCTTAACCGTGCACCATTGGCGTGTTGAGAGGCTGATTAGTTTGCTAGAAAGGCTTTGCTTCGATTAAAAATCAATTCGCGAAGATTGAGTGTTTGATCGATCAGGGTTCTTGTGTTCGTGATTGAAGATTCACAAATCTGTCAAAGAAGACTACGACACCGAGCATAGGCGCTTGCTCGAAGGGTGGAATTGAGAGGATCTCAAAGACAGGGGGAGAGGCCCCTGGTCGAGGTTGTTCACGGTGAGATCTATAGTAGCTTAGGACAATAGCTTGTGTGATAGCTAGTTGGTGCTTGAAGTTGTACTATTGACTACCATATAGTGAAAACCTTTCCACTGGCAAAGTGCCCCCAGATGTAGGTGACGTTGCACCGAACTGGATAATCATCTCTGGTGTCATTATTATTGCTAGTTTATTTTCTAAACTACTGTTTACGTTTTAGAAAAGTTGTCGACACAAAAGTTAAGACTTTGTGTTCGACTTCTTGACTCAGCTACGAATCAGAATTTCAATATTCAAACAATAAATAATAAAAATTACAAACTATGGACAAAATATTCACCTTAGTATATATGAAATTAACATGAATAACAAATTGATGCAAGTGCAATTTAAACAAAATATATATCTATTGAAAAATAATAAGAATATGATAATCTTCAAATATGAAATGACGGTAACACTGTTCACTGTTAGTTTTTTCAACAGTAATGACGTATAACTAACACATACGCCGTTACAAATTTAGTTCTAACGGCGTATGCACCAGACACTGTTAGATTTTTCATCAGTAACGGCGTATATATAATGCATACGCCGTTACAAATATATTTGTAACGGCATACACAATAGGATATGCCGTTACAAATTGTAACGGCGTATCCTATTGCGTACGCCGTTACTCTGCCTAATTTGTAACAGAATATGTAGGTAAATACGTCGTTACAAAATCTTCCCGTTATGTTACTGTTATATTACTGTTCTGCCGTTGTGTTACCGTTAATTAGTAACGGCGTATTTACCTACATACGCCGTTACAAAATCAATATATAAATAAATGTTAACAGAACCTCCTCCCATTCTTCCCACATTTTTCTCTCAATTCTCTCAAACTTTATAGTTCCCGACAAGGGCATATTCGTACTATCATTTCCATTTTTTGACAACTCTCTCTCAAAATACTACGGTTTATATCATCATTCTCCATATTAGCAGGTGCGTACATTATTTTTTTATTAATAATGCATTATGTAATGTATTTTATTAATTTAGGTTAAATACTGCATATAGATTATTGTTTTGTTGTTATAATAATAATAATAATAATAATAATAATAATAATAATAATAATAATAATAATAAAATACTTTAATTGTTGTTATAGTTGATATATATAGTGAATTAATATTGATTATTAACCGTAGTTATTTGTATAATATATAGAATGGATCGTGGGTGGATAACATCCTGTAAGATGAGTGAGGAGTTGATGAACGGATTAAGCAGTTTCGTCAAATTTGCGAGACGGAACGCGCAAACAGATGGCGTGGGACGTTTCAAGTGTTCGTGCACTAGATGTTGTAATTATTCTTGGCACGATATGGACACCATTTGCGATCATGCATTGAAGAAAGGTTTCCTTACATCGTACAATGTGTTGATCCATCACGGCGAAGCTAGAGGGCCTAGTTCGAGTCGGCCTAGTTCGAGCCGAAATATAGATATGAGTTTCCTGTCAAGTTCGCATAATCTCCCTTGTTCGACGTCGGCGCACACTCAAGAGTACGTCGATCCGGTGCATCAGTTCATGAATGATGAAGATCCATCTAGAGATGTAAGGATTGGCGAAGATGAAGGCGAGAACGAAGAGAATGAGGATGAGGACGAGGACCCACAATTGGAGATAAGTTCGGTGACCGAAGTCGAGGCCGGACTCGCTAAAGCGAAGATGATGGCATACAACCGTTTGGTGACGGAGTCACAACAGCCGTTGTACAAAACCACAAGCGCTGTCACTAGTGAGGATACTTATTTGGAAGCGATGTTAAGGATGTTGTGTGTCAAACAGAGCACCGGGATGTCAGACGCAGCTTTTACCCAGGTCGCAAAAGAGCAATTTCACATGTTACCACAACCTAATTCGTTTCCATCTAGCTACGCAGCTGCGAAAAAGATAATGAAGGCCATCGAAATGCCACACGTGAAATACGACGCGTGTTTGTATGGATGCACTTTGTATTACAAAGAGTTCTCCGCTCTGGACAAATGTGGAGTTTGTAAAGAACCACGGTTTACTATGGAAGGAAAAAAATTAGTTCCGAAGAAGACGTTATGGTACTTCCCATTGACTCATCGACTTCAACGGTTATATCTTGCAGAAGAGACGGCTGAGTGGATGCGATGGCACGGTGAGCAGGTGAAGGAGGACGATGACGTATTAGTACATCCATCAGACGATGCTGATTGGATTCCGTTTGACAAGAAGTATCCTCAATTTTTGGAAGAAGTCCAACACGTGCGGCTGGCCTTGTCATCCGACGGGTTTTCTCCGTATGGGCTGCTGCGAGTTACAGTTTGTGGCATGTAGTTGCTGTCCCGTTGAATTTTCCGCCCTTGATGCCTATGCGAAAGGAGTATAACATCCTCACCATGTTGGTATCAGGTCCAAAATCACCTGGGAAATGTTTGAATAACTTTATACGTCCATTGATTGATGAGTTGAAACAATTGTGGACGCACGGAATTGTCACGTGGGATGCTTCCAAAAAAGAGCCGTTCATAATGCGGGATGCTGTGATGTGGACAATCAGTGACTTTTCGGGTATGGGAATGTTGGGTGGCATGACCACTAAAGGCTATATGGCATGTCCCTTATGTTTGGACAACATCGATTCTTCACGCAGTAACTCAAGAATATCTTACCAAGGTGCGCGTAGGTGGTTACCTCTGAAGCACCCACTGCGCTTTGTCCCGGAGGCATTTAACAGGCAGATCGAGACTCGTACAAGGCCTAAGCGGTATTTAGGGACTGCCGTACTTAAGGCCATTAGGCGTCATACTTACCTCGAGCCTAGTCTACACCCGAAGCACAATAAACGAACAGGTTTAGCTATCTGTTGGTCTCATGAAAGCATTTTCTGGCAGCTGCCCTATTGGAAAACTCATAGAGTGAGACATGCGTTGGATTTAATGCATATAGAGAAGAATGTGTGCGACAACGTCATAGGTACAGTTCTCGGACTAGCGAGGAAGACTAAAGATGACGAGAAAGCGAGGAGAACGTACGAGGAACAGAATGTGCGCCAAGACCAATGGGTGGGCCATGACGGGGAGCTCCCTGATACGCCTTATGGGGTCAAGGGTGTACACCGGAAGGTCGTACTTGAGCATATCTGAGCAGTGAAGTTCCCCTCCGGATATGCGGGAAGTTTAAAGATCAAGGTCAATCCTGATGAGAAAAAGTTTCTCGGACTTAAGACCCACGATTGTCACGTGCTTATTCAACGCATCCCCCCCCCCTTGTCATTCGGAAGTACGTTCCGGCTCATGTGGCGGAAGCATTATCAGACCTCGGCAGGGTGTTCCAGGTGCTGTGCACGAGGGAGCTAACGAAGAAGGCACTAAAAAAATTGCACGAGGATATGGTGGTTTTAGTATGTAAGTTGGAAACTATCTTCCCTCCATCATTCTGTACCATTATGGTTTATCTGCTACTGCACCTACCAGATCAAGTTATGCGGACCAGCCCAGTCCATTTTACTTGAATGTTTCCAATTGAACGGTATGATCATTGACTGCCAAATATCATTTCCAATTACAATTGAACTTCATAATCGAATATCACATTAACATTCATATTTCGAATGCAGGTAACTTGGCGTGTATAAGAAAAGTTTGCGAAACCCGCGATATCCAAAAGGTTGTATAGCCCAACAGTACTTGATGCACGAGTCTGTCACCTTTACTCAGATGTACCTAAATCGTGCCACTTCAGCCAACGAAACATTTGTTAATCCAGCTCTAGGTTTCAACTTATCAGTTGTTTCCCCACATGTACAAGTTAAGAACGTGGTGCGAAACGAGAAATTGAGCGCATCCGAGATGTTCTGGGCGAATTGGACTGTTGTTGAGAATTGTGCTGAAACAGATAAGTACGTAGAATCACATCGAGCAGGGTTCATTAAAAGATTCCCTAGAAAATCTCTAAAGGACCGAGTTATGTCATTCATGTTTGAGTGGGGAAAAGTTGTAAGTACATTATATCACTTATATGTAAATTCATATACCTTAATTACTGGAACTAATATTATAATTTAATATGCAGATTGCCAGTCGAGGGGAACAACGAGAGTTGATACTACTATCTGCAGGTCCTCGTTCTTCGGCCATTTATTCACAGTGTACTGTGAATGGTGTGAAGTTCTTAACGTTGTGAATCGACCAAGGCCGGAGAAATCAAAATTCAGGGGTCATGATTGAAGCAAACGAAATATGTTACTACGGTGTTCTTATGGACGTCGTTGTCCTTACCTTTTCCCAAAGCATGCCAGTCGTTTTATTCAAGTTTCGGTGGTACGACGAACGAACCGTGAAGAAGGACGACAATCAGTTCATTTCCGTAAACATTTCCACGGATTGTCATAAACAAAACCCGTTTTGCCTTGCTATACAGGCAAAACAGGTGTACTACATCAACGAGCCGGATGTGGTGCACTTTACGACTTCGTGAAAGGTTGTCAACGTTGTCTCTCATAGGGGTCACTACAAACCGATCACTTTAGCTCGTGCAGGTGATTAAGAGCCGGAGTTCGAAGTAGATTAACCTTACCAAGAAGATCGAATTGACATGGTGAGACCGGGTGGTGTAAGGATCGACTTGAGATACTTACACCAAAATCCACGGCCTGTCCCTACAACTGATTCAGAGGACGAAGACAACGAGGACGGAGACAACGAGGACGAAGACAACGAGGACGTATTGGTTGGCTACGCCGTTACAAGAAATTTTGTAACGGCTTATCTAACCAATACGCCGTTACAAGAAATTTGTCCGTTGTGAAACAATAGTTTTTTTGCCTGTTGGGAATTTTCTAACGGCGTATGAAGGGGAAATACGTCGTTACTAATTTAGTAACAATGTATTTCCCCTTAATAAGCCGTTACAAAATTGCAGTACTTAAAGGACGCAACCCTCTTCTTCCTCTCGCCTCCCTGCTATGATCTTCCTCTCTTCCTCTACTCTCTGCCTCTTCTTCCAATACTATCTGCCTCTTCTTCCTCTGTCTATTCCTCCGGCCAGCCACCTCCGTCGTCGTCGCCGTCGTCTCTTCCAGTTCACGTAAGTATTCCTTGCTCTCTTATTTATTTTTTAAAATTGTTAGTTTATAAAATTTGTTAGTTTATGAAATTTTAGGTTGAATATGTTAATTTATAAAATTTTAGATTTGTTAATCATTAAATTGTTAGATTATTAGATTGAATAATTATGTAATTTAGGGTTTTGTAGAATAATTGTTAAATTTGAAATTTGTTAGATTATTTGTTAGAATAATTGAAATTTGTTAAATTTGAAGTTGTATTATTTATTAGAATAATTGAAATTTGTTAAATTTGTTAATTATGAAATTTGAAATTTGACTTATGTTAGATTGAAATTTGAATATGTTAGATTGAATTTGTTTGAAATTGTTAGATTATATATTCAATATATTATTTTTAAATTAAAGTTGAATTTTCTAAGGAAATGCCCCTAAGAGCATTTCGGTAATTTCTAAGGAAATGCCCCTAAGGGGCATTTTCGGTAATTTCTAAGGAAAATGCCCCAAAGGGGCATTTTTGGTAATTTGTAAGGAAATGCCCCTAAGGCCAGTTAAGTAATTTCTAAGGAAATGCCCCTAAGGGGCATTTTTGGTAATTTGTAAGTAAATCGGTAAGTTTTAAGGAAATTCTCCTAAGGGGCATTTTCGGTATTTTAGCACAAATACCACTTAAGGGGTATTTTTGAAATTCAAATTAAATTTTTTTGACGATTAATAAGTTTGAAATCGTCTTTAGATATAATGGCCTCCTCGTCAAGTGATTCGAACCAACGGCCGAAGAAGCTTCATGCTTGGGCACCGAAACATGAGTTAATGGACCCGAAGTTTTTCTTAGCTTACGAGCAATCGGCGATCGACATACCGCCTCCGTCGTCGCCTGTTGGAGGGGAGTAACCTAATCATAGGGATTGCTACACTCCCTTACCTCCA
This sequence comes from Geranium rotundifolium, assembly GCA_963920655.1. Classification (NCBI taxonomy): domain Eukaryota; kingdom Viridiplantae; phylum Streptophyta; class Magnoliopsida; order Geraniales; family Geraniaceae; genus Geranium; species Geranium rotundifolium. Next base: position 6,775,442 of record OY987318.1, read on the forward strand.
CAGCCAACTCAGCTGACCCTCGATTTTGGTTGGGGCTACCAAGTTGTGCCGCCTGGTTTCACGGGTTGCGAACCCTCAAATGTCGGAGCATCCTCTATCCAGTCTCCGCCACTGAACCAGTACAGTTTTGTTCCCCTTGAGTGGGACGAGACGCCGGATAAAGAGTTGTACTTTGACTTCAAGCTGCAACCGAATTGTTTGAATACTAACAACTGGATGGCCAGGAAGGACGTCGATCCAGAACAAGACGTGTGCCTCGTTTGGAAGAAAAGGCAATATCCAAGAACGGAGGACCTTTAGGATTGTTTTGGGACGCGGAGTTACAGAGTCCGTGTAGTATTTTTCCGCCCGGAATCAACGAGGCCTGGAATATTCTGAAGATTGAACACATGGTAGGTAAGTTTGCTCATGAGTGCAACGCTTCCTACCAACTATTTTGCGATCTTCCTATGTCCGAATACTGTAAGTTTTGGAGAAAAATTCGGGTAATTTCAAAACTTTCTAAATTTACCGTCCGAATTTAACGTACTTGGATATTTACATTGCAATTTTTGTATGCCAACGCTACTATAAATTGCCCACGGATTCATATCCCCTCAAGAAGTAGATTCGCGAGACGGCGTGGTTCGCTTATAAAGAGCGGAAATAAAATATGAAGGCATGGGACAAAATGTACGTCTCGCCTGACTATCTGAACCGCAATGGAATTCCCAACATATTTAGAGGGAAAAAAACACAATGGCGGTGGCTCGTAAAACACTTCGACGAGAACGAGGTATTTTCTTACTTGCATACGCAATTGTATGAAACCTTTATTTAATTCTAATTTCATGGTCATTTCGACTAACTTCATTTCAATTTGTAGGGTGTAGGTGGTCTTGGAGAACATATGAGGGAAATTCGCTTGAGCGACAACAAGATTAACCATCGTTCCGGCCGAAAATCATATCAGACTCTTTGGATGGACAAAATATCTCCTCCAAGATTGAGACTTGACTTTTTGTTAACCGGGAACCGGGACAGGATGCTACTAAGGCGGAACTATTACAGGAGGAGTACGACAAGCTGAAACGGTAAGTTATTTTATAAGTTATATTATTAATTAATATTTTATTCTTTTATTCTACTTTATTATTTTTTCATTAATTTGATATTTAATTTTATCACAGATATACCTTAAGAGGGCGTTGCTTGACTGGAGGCAGAACCCGGCCAATACAGACCAGCACAGAAACTTAAAAATGATGACCGAAGTGGAGGAGAATGAAGTGATGATGTTAGCGAATCAGCATTGCCACGAATTGAAGCTTGCTGCAGGATGATTAGATGCCCAATTCCCCCGAGGACGCAAAATCTGGGGATTTGGAGATGATTACCAGGTACAGGCCAGGCCTAGAAAACGTGGGCAATCCTCCAGCGGTGTGTCTCAAGAGCAGTTCGAAGATATGCAGACTAGGCTCAGCCTGGCGACGGAGCAGATTGCCGCGCAAAATGAGAGGTTCGAAATTCAAGAAAGAAACAACGAAACTCAACGAAGAACCTTTAAATGGATGTACGAGCAGATGCGAGCCACCAATCCTTTTATGCCCCCTTACGACCCGAACATGTTTACCAACTTTGCTCCTCCACCTCCACCGTCGTAGTTTAATTGATATAATTTTTATTTAAACATTTGTAATTTTAATTCAACTGGATTTGAATTTGAATTTCAAAATTAAATTAATTATGCAAAAAATAAAAAATGAATAAAAATTATATATTTAATATTTAATATCTAAATTTTTATTCGGTTTTTATTTTTTAATAAAATAATATTTGTAACGGCGTAATATTTGTAACAATATACGCCGTTACTAAGTTGACGGTGTCAAGCCGTATAAACAGCACCATCATCTTTGTAACAGCGTATGTGGTGATATATACGCCGTTACAAAGTTAACGGCGTTAACAACCATTACGCCGTTAACGGACTGCCGAAACAACGTCGTGTTGGTGTAGCGGCGTCATTTGTATGCCGTTACAAACTATAACGGCACTTTTGTAACGGCGTACGACTAACGGCTGTTTGTACACCATTACAAATTGTAACAACGTATTTTTAGTCTGTAATAAAATATTTTCATACGCCGTTACTAAAGAAAAAAAATAGACAGTGGTTGAAGTCCTAAATCACAAAACACCTTGTCCCTATCACTATTTACTTCTCTTCGAAAATGAAGAATCAACAAATGAGACTTTATTTTTTGAACTTCATGTCTAATTAACCATAATTGACGCACATTCTCTTCTCTGCATCAAAAATACTATATATGTGACTATTGGTGGTCAACAATATGACAGTTGGTGTTTAACAAGGTAACCATTTCCCAACATATACTATATTTACATAATCTTGTGCGTCGGCTATCATAAATATGGTGACCACTGATTGTGTAGTGTTAACCATTGATTTCTTTTTGTAGTCTAATTTCGCAGTGTCGTTGGGAAAAAGTACTTAACGTTGACCTTTGATTTTTTTTTATAGACAACACATATATTAATGTTCTCTGACTACACGTCGTATTTGAAATTTTAATCAGATAGTCACGCAAGATGTCACACACAAGGTTATGACAAAGTGTATGATAACTTGTGTAGATAAAGACATAGTAAATAATAAACGTGATAAATAACGACACACAAAATTGTTTACCCAGTTCGGTGCAACATCACTTACGTCTGAGGGCGCTCTGCCAGTGGAAAGGTTTCACTATATGGTAATGCGTCAAAACATACAAGTACCTATGATCATCACAAGATCTATACTTTATGCTACTATTACAAGTAGAACCCTATCTCAGGGACTCCCCCTGAATCCAAGACTCCGTCTTGATTCCACTCTTTGAGCAATCGCCTAACTCTGTTAGTTCAAGTTGTCGTTAAACGTTTGGTTGCGTGCAGTCTTCACTCACGCGATCAGTAAACCCCCAATCACTTAACTCACAATAGTTAACGTGATACATAATGACCATAGCATAATACGCAGCCCCTCAACCTGCAAACCTTCACGTCTAAGAGCTATGTATATTATTGCTAGGAAAAACAAAAACCACAGATTGCTATGGGGGCAGCCTCAGCTTTTATAGCAATCGATCATGTGCACTAACCCTATTGGGTTTCCTTTTTGTCATCGTCGACTATCTTTCCAGAATCGTATCGAATAAAGCTGGCTGGTTGTGGCAATTGGGTTGGGTTGGGTCTGATTTGTTATGTTGGGCTGGGGGCAGTCAACAATTCTTAAATTTTTCGGGTACCCAGCAGGTTATACAATTGGACCCAGTACTCGACTCAATTGACTTCTCGGGTGGTCGGGTATCGGGTCAGTCGGGTCTCAGGTCAGTCTAGCGTCGGGCGGGTCGTCGGGTGAGTCGGGTTACCAGGTAAAATGAACAGTCCTAGCAGGGATCATGTTATTAATTCGTTAGTTTATCAATCTTGACTTTCTAATTTGGGTATATTTTTAATTTTATTAATGTTTTTGACTCGTAAATTTACTTTATCAGTTTTGACTTATTAATTGATCATGAGTTTTGCTAATTTAATACGAGTTTTGCTACATTTGTAAAGACTTTGAAAAAATATTAAATATCTTAAATATAATTTATTTTTTTATATAGAATAATTATATTTTTATTAAATAGCATATTAATTTATATTAAAAATTAGAAAAATAGAAATCCGCCTAGAACTCGAACAAGAAATAATATAAAAGAGAATAATATATAATTGGAAATATAAGAAACCTTACTTATTATTTTTGGCCTATAAAGAGCTGTGGTTGGAATCAGACAATATGTATAGCTGTAATAAGGGAAGAGGTAGAGAATGATACAGAATTTATTTTGTAGTATTGATGAGAAGTCAAAGGTTGTTGTGTTGACCATTAAGTGTTATTTCATTATGGGGTAATATTTCTGTGACATAAGGATGTCACTCGAATGGTGGTGGCTTAATTTCACATCTAACTTATTATCGGTGCATATGTTCTTATATCATTACCAAGTGGTGACTTTGGCTTATGTTGTTCGGTCATATTACACTGTTTGTTATTAAACTTGTTAGTAAATAACGGGAAAATGACACTAAACTTTCTTAACCATAAGTTTATTACATTTGAATCCCATAGCTAAAAACTTTTAAATATTTCATTATTGCAATTAGTCTAACTCCATTAATTTTGTAACAAAAAGATAAATTAATCCTTATTCTTCTATCAATTTCCAAATATTTGCCCCCTTTTTTCACTCTATATACCCTAATGTTACAACTTGAGAGACTTGGCTTCCAAATCCAGTCCCGAGGAGAGATTTATTGACTACGTGCGTGTCCCAAACAAGCATTTTAACGATAAAACAAATATATAGAGTGGCTTAGTTGAAGTGTGGTTGTTTGTACTTAGATCGATTAAGAAAAAAGGCGAAGATAAGCAAGACAATAGGATAGGTTTAAGGACCATAGTTCGAGGATCGATCGCTCCTATATAGAGGAGGCGATCGGTATTTTATTTACCAGGAAAATCCTTCTGGTGGTCGAAAAGATTGTAAACTACTGTCGATTCTTCTTAGTAGGCTCTCCAAAAGTTGAGAATTACAATGCCCTGTAACCCTATTTATACTATTTTGCAAAGGAGTTTCCTAAATACAACTCTAGCTAAGAAAAGGAAAAGGATCTAAGAAAACTCTTAAATAAGGGAAGAGAATATTTTCCTGAATCTTGGGCACCAAGTTCATCGTATCCAATCCTGATCCAGTGCGTCCAGCTAAATAGGGGAAGTCGCCTGGTGTGTAGATAGGGTTGATTTGGCATTGCTTGGCCGCGAAGTAAGGCCACACAGATTCATGAAGTCTGTGGGCTTGAGTCGTGGCGGGGCGGCATTGGGGGATCGGCCTAAGGTGGCGTCTTAAGTAGTTCTTCTTGAGAGCTTGTTCTTGACTCCTTAGCAGGCCGACGTTGTAGTGGCCAGACCCACATCTTGGGCTTCATCGGTTTCAAACGTCGGGTGATGGACCTAGAAGTGCGCATGCACCACACACACCTCAGGGTTCATGCACCAGACGCGATCGTTATTAGGTAAATTTATATTCTGACTAAAATCTGGGTCGAATCCATAAGGACCAAATAGGGGTCTCATAATTGGACTTTTCGTGCTCCCTTTCCCGACACAAACACACAATAAAATAAAAACACAAATAATTTTTAGGATGTTTTGGTTCACATGGTAACTAAATTAAGTGCAAAAGAATAAAACAGAAGGATGCAACAGGAAGTCAAACAACCACGGGTACTAAACTAACAACTCTCTAATAATTAATAGATAATTAAGTCTTAAGCAAGTTTTAATTACTCTACCTGCCTCTTGACATTGAGTAGAACCTAATATCCAACTAGCTACCCTCTTATAAATTATTACTAATTTTCTACTGCATTAAGTTTAACAATTATCAAACCAACAGAACTCTAGGAGATCGATCTCTCAAATTTACCGAACCCACACCTTTTAGTATCAATTGAGAATTAAAAGGTTGAACCCTAAGTAGAGACCTTAGCATTCAAAGTGAAGCACAAAATAAATTCAAAGAACCTTGCATACGTCAACAATAATACATCAATCAATCACAAGATTTTCGCAATTCCTAAATTCAACGTTCAGTTATTCTATTATGGATAAATTGGTCTATGTTCTAAATACGATACTTGCCTCTCGGCATTGAGTAACACCTAATTTCGGGTCAAAAAACCTTCTCAGGAATTATATTCGACCCTTCACGGCACTAAGCGCAACCATTTTTGAACCGAGACATCGACTCCAGGAGACCGATCTCTCGACCCTACTTAGATATGTTCTTAACCACACCTCTCGGAGGTGATCTCGAACTCAAAGTATAAACATCAAACATTCAATTTAACGTCCATAAATAAAGCACGAAGCAGAGTAAATTCAACATGTTAACTGAAAATCTAAACTTTTCATAGCGTTAATGAAAGATATGTGCCCTAGCCCAATCAGTTTTTCATGTATAAACGTTTTATCTTCTATTATTAATAAATCGACACTTTTATTATTCATTATGTTATGATAATAAGCTAAACATAATTTCGCCTAAGGGCATCAGGTGGGACATCCCTGATAGTAGAACCCTCATACAGTGCAATCGATATTGCTGGAAATTATACTTAGCAAGTCCATGGTCATTAAGCTACACATATGTACTCATATATAAAGTGACCATTATGAGGACGGCTGATGATCACGCTCTATTGATCATGTGTAAGAAGTTACTAAGCCAAAATCGTAGATATCATTTCGGAGAGAAATGATATTGGGCGACTAGACCTAAGAAGTCTTTCATAGATTAAGTCATGAGCATGCTCAGCCGTCGTAATATCATTGAATCCTTATAAACTTTGGAGTCTCTGTGGAAACCTGTATGGAAACTCTTATAGTTTGACATACTTATCTACGTTTTCCGTATCTGACTACAATAGATGTATGATTGGTTATGCGACAAGTCATATGAGGAGTACAATTGACGCTCAAGGGATTTGTCCCTCACGTACTAGTGGGAATGATATCCGTTTATGCTTCTTGATGAGAATGACTCGGATAAAGTGTGCGGCCGCACCAGTAATGAAGAGTCATAATATTCAGTCATCTCGGGATCAAGAAACATGTTTGAATATATAAGGATAACCTTTTCTATTCCTTATGTTCAAACAGGATGTCTAGTGACAAAGGGATTGTGATAACTGCAACAACATGTTAAATCGAATCACCGATCATCATGACCATTAGGTAATCATAATTTCTTACTAGAGACCACTTATGACGAATGGACCGAATAGAGATTATGGCTATTTGCCAATGTAATCATGAGCCTACAGGGTCACAAACAAAGAGCAAGTCCGAAGCATTGGGAGTATAAGTGGAGAATAGGACACGTGACCACAAGGGGACCTTGACCAAGAGTTGGCCAAAGACCAACCCAAGTGGCCACAGACCCGTGGAAAAAGTTGGCAACGGGACAACCAACTGGCCACAAGACCGTGGCACCTTCGTGGCCACGGGGCGGCTTAATCGGCCACGACACTGTGGCGAGTCCGTGGTGACGACACTGTTTGGTTTCTGATTTCTTAATACAAATCAGATTTGTATTAGGCAATTGGGAATTAATGAGTACAAATTTTGGGGAAAATTCTGAATTAGGAATTCATGAATAAGTAGAATTTTAGGGATAAAATCCCTACACCCTATATATATATATATATATATATATTTGTGTGTGTGTTGCTTCAGTTTCAATAAAACCCTAATACGATATTCGCAACATTAGCAACTCCACCCAAATACTCCATATTTGATGATCATCTGATTAGATATGAATTGAGAAGAACAATTCTAGTAGGTTGTTCTTCGTCAAGCTTTGTGAAGGACCTGTTCACTTCCAAAGTTTGTGTAAATCCGGATCTACAACAGGTAATTTGGAGATCTAACCCTTTAATCAATTAGGCTTAAACATGTAGTAGATTCTTGTTAGGGTTCGTGGGTAAAATTTTCGTTATATCGCTTCCGCTACTATGTATGAGATCCCCCAAACCCCAACAGTCAAGTCGTCATAAGGTCTACCCCCCATGATCTAGGGTTTTTAGCCCCAAATCATGGTGCTCAAGCATTCGACAACAAGAGTTTACAAGATTGAAGAACGAGAAAGAGAATAGACAAACTCAACATCCACAAAGGAAGTTGGAGCTCACAAACTCTCCAAGCTCTGTCTCCCTTGTAGTTTTATACCTCTTTTGCTTCGTCTCGTTGTGGTGGCGATAGAACCGCTCCCTTGGAGCACCAAATATGTCCTCCAAGGGAAGGCTAGGACGTTGGTGGTGGCTTGGAGCTGGTGAAGTAAAAAGTGATCGATCCCGACAATTTGGGCCTATGACGGTTGATGTGATGATTGTCACATCATCATCATATCAGCGTCGCATGATTCTGTTCAGGTGTGACTTTCATGTGATTTTTCATCACGTTTTATGTGACTATCGTCACATACCTTGTTGCTCATTTTCTCCCTCTACAAGACCTCTCACAAGAATTGAAACTCGTTTCATCCTCTTGAATTTAGACATAACATTTGCTTGATTTGGACTTCGGATGTGGAAGTTATGGCGCTCGTAAGTGTGCTGTTCTGCAATCCCGTTTTCCTCCATTTTCACTTGTTTTCTGCACATATGCACCAATTATACCCCAAGGTGTAAAGTGGTACAAAAAGGTTCTAAATATCCACATAATGAGAGAAATTTGGCACTAAATATGAGTAAAGAGATGTCGATATGGGCACCGAATGGACCCACATCATCGGGGTAGTTCACGGTGAAGTAGGAAGCGCGTCGACGTTGTTTGACTAGGACTTCCTCGAGGTTTCGAGGTTACACTTTTTAGACTACGCAAACGTGATTTTTTGGGCGGTCGAGGCTGATGGCTCAAGCGTCAGACGATATTTCAATAACTTGTTGTGACAATTAGAGGATGTTGAGAATCATCGAGGGCTTCGAACGTGTAGTTACGACGTTTTTTTTGGTGATTGGCTTATTTTTAAGGAACTAGAAAAGATGTCATAAAGAATGTCGAAACAACGTATGCGACATCTTGTATAACATTGTTAGCGGCATCTCGGCTAACATCCTGCTCGACGGTAATCAGGAAAGTCCCTGCTCTTCATAAAGTACAACTACAATAAATACTTATGAAAGTTCCAGCGCGTCTCCGATTCTGGAAAGAAGAAAGACGGTGATAAAGAGGAAACCCATTAGGGTTCGTACTCATACTCGATTGCTATAAAAGCTTAGGCTACCCCCTTAGCAATTGTGTGGTTCTTTTATTATTTCATAGCAATAATTTATAAAGCTCTTAGACGTGAAGGTTTGCACTGAACTGGGTAAACAATTTGTTGTGTCGTTGTTTATTACGTTTTGATATTTACTGTCCTGCTTCATCTATGCAAGTTGTCATAAACTGTGTTATAGCATTATACATAACACTGTGTGTGACATCTTGCACAACTACCTGATCAAAATTTCAATTGGTATCAGAGGGGGCACCTACATCTTTAGGTGAGTTCCTAATCAAAATTTTGATCATCAAGATGGATAATACCAGAGAAGGAGGATCCATCAACCGACCACCAGTTCTAGATGGAAGTGACTACGGCTATTGGAAGGCCCGCATGTGTGCCTTCATGAAGACCCTTGACAATAAACCATGGAAGGTTGTGATCAACGGTTGGAATGCCCCACAACTCAGTGATAGTGATGGTAACCCTATCGGCCCAAAACCAGAAAGAGACTGGACTGATACTGAAGACGAGGAATCACTGGGAAACTCTCGAGCCCTCAATGCTATCTTTAATGGTGTTGACAAGAACGTATTCAGACTAATCAACACATGCACGACTGCCAAATCCGCATGGGATATCCTGGCAGTTGCATACGAAGGAACAACCAAGGTTCGAGAGCAAAAGCTGCAATACCTGACAACCAACTTCAACGCTCTTTTCATGAAAGAGGACGAATCAATCGCTGAATTAAACGTTCGAATTTGATATCTAGCAAATGAATCATATTCTTTGGGCAAACCTATGTCTGATGAAAAACTGGTTAGAAAAACCCTGCGTGCTCTTAGCCCTAGATTTAAGATGAAGATCACCGCAATTAAGGAAGTTCATGACCTCAAGATCTTAAAATTTGATGAACTAATGGGATCTCTAATGACATGTGAGCTATCTCTGCCCAATATCGACAAAAGGAATAAAGGAGTTGCCTTCAAAAGCTCAACAAACAAGCAACCAGAATCTGAGGATTCCGACTCTGACGAAGACATTGATGCTACAATGGCCCTTCTCACAAAAAATTACAACAAAGTCATGAGAAGATTCAGTCGAATGTGCGGAATGAATGGTACAACAGATGCTAGAAACAAAGCTACATAGAAAGCTCTGACAGGAGGAAATCTTGACAAACCTAACAGAAGCAGAGAAGAAAACAACAAGAACAAAGGACCTCAGTGTCATGAATGTGAAGGATTCGGTCATCTTCGCAGGGAATGTCCAAACTTCCTCAAACGACAAAAACGAGGATATAATTCTACCTTATCAGATGATGACAATAAAGATAGTGGTTCTGAGGAGGTAAGCAATTTTGTTGCATTCACTACTACCACTTATTTATGTAACATTGATAACTCGGCAAATATCAATAATGATCTCCATCATCCAACTCCGAAGGAGAATTGGACTAAAGAGCAACTGGTCGAGGCATACAACAACTTACATACCATATGGGTCAAAGAAACTCTGATCCTTGATCAACAAGGAGAACGGATCATCATTCTTACCAACGACAAGTCTAGATTTCTAAAGACAATTGTTGAGCTAAAACGTGAAATTGCCAGACTTGATGGGGAAATTAGTCTTATGACTAAATCAGTGAAGACGATGAATCCTAGCACAGAAAGCCTTGACAAAATCCTATCAGTAGGAAAGCATTCCAAAGATATGACGGGACTAGGGTACACACATAATACCTCCTCATCAGCACTCACAAAGTTTGTCCCACAACAAGCCATGGCTGACAAGAAACTACAAGATAAGACAACACATCCTACAGGAAAACCTACAACAAATGTCGTAACATCTCCTATAACATGTTCTTGTCAATCAACTGCCAAAAGACATCCTCCACGCAAAAATCGATATTCCAGAAATCCAGCGTATCAATATCAGTGGATATGTCATTACTGTGGTCGAAGGGGTCACATCAGACCATTCTGCTTTCAACTCCATGGGAAGAAGCAAGCTCAGTTACCACAAAATCAAAGGAGATATCAAGATTATCTCTCGACTCCTCAGAAAACATCCCGCCTTGAATGGAGACCAAAGAATCTAGTCTATCGAGCTAATGTTGCATACACCTCCTTGAGTGCTTCAACCAACAAGGACTGGTATCTTGATAGTGCATGTTCTCGACACATGACAGGTACTCCTGAGTTTCTATCCAATCTCAAATTATATAAAAACTGTTATGTTACTTTTGGAGATGGGATTCGAGCTCGAATCATTGGAAAAGGACTACTGAAGCATCCAGGAGCTTATTGCCTAACTGAAGCATTACTTGTAGAATGACTCAAGGCAAATTTAATTAGCATCAGCCAGATTTGTGATATGGGTTCTGAAGTAAAATTTACAAAAGAAGCCTATATATTAAAGGATTTCGATCAAGTCACTATCCTACAAGGAATCCGCTCAATGGATAATTGTTACATCTAGTTGCCCGATTCACATATCAAAGCGGCAAAGTGTCTTTTCTCCAAAGAAAAAGAAACCAAACATTGGCATAGAAAGCTTCGACATCTAAATCTTAGGAGCATGCATAAGGCAATCTCAGAGCAGACCATTACTGGAATTCCAAACCTGAAAATTGTGGAAGGAAAGATCTGCGGAGAATGCCAGATTGGAAAGAAAACAAAGATTTCACACAAGAAGCTGCATCATATCACCACCTCACGAGTACTTGAACTAATACACGTTGACCTCAAAGGGCCAATGCAAGTTGAAAGCCTTGGAGGAAAACGCTACGTATTTGTGTGTGTAGACGATTATTCAAGATACACATGGGTTGATTTCCCTCGTGACAAATCGGATACTTTTTCAATCTTCAAGACTCTATGCATCCAGGTCCAACGAGAAAAAAGGAAGACAACTGGCAAAATAATTCGTATTCGCAGTGTTCATGGTCGAGAGTTCGAAAACAGTAAAATTGCAGAATTCTGCAACTCATAAGGGATAGCCCATGAGTTCTTAGCAACAATCACCCCCAACAGAATGGTATTGTTAAGCGCAAAAACAGGACTCTACAGGAGATGGCTAGATTTATGATGCTAGCCAAGGACATACCAACTCACTTTTGGGCAGAAGCACTTAACATTGCTTGCCATATCCACAATCGAGTCACTCTCCGACCAGGTATGTCAGTAACTCATTATGAAATATGGAGGGGGAGAAAGCCTAATGTTAAGTACCTTCATATCTTTGGGTCCACCTGTTATATTCTGGCTGATAGAGAACCTCGTCGGAAACTTGATCACAAGAGTGATGAAGGCATCTTCCTTGGCTACTCAAGGAATAGTCGTGCGTTCCGGGTCTTCAACAAACGAACCAAGACTTCAATGTTGTTGTTGATGATGACTGTGAAGATGTCCCAGAAGATGCAACAGACGAAGAAAGAGTCCTAACTGGAGTTTATCCCAACAATGTTAGGAAGGAAACTACTACTGATGTTAGTGAAGATGCTAGCAGCAAGCCAGAACACAGTGATGCTAATCCAAGTGTCAATAACGATAAGGCAGTTCCTGAAGCCAGCAACAAGAACCCCTCACGAAGAATCCAGGCTAATCATCCTGTCTCTGGAGTAATTGGAGATCTAAATGAAGGCATACGGACTCGGGCAAAATCTCCCGTGAATTACAACAAGATGATAGGAAATATATGCTTCGTCTCCAAGATTGAACCTAAGATTGTCAACGAAGCCATCAACGATGAGTATTGGGTCAATGCTATGCAAGAGGAACTTATTCAATTTGAGAAAAACCAGGTATAGGAACTAGTGCCCAAGCCAAGTGAAGGAAATGTCATTGGCACAAACTGGATCTTCGAAAATAAATCCGATGAGCTTGGTAACATCACTCGCAATAAAGCAAGGTTAGTACCTCAAGGGTACACTCAAATTGAGGGAGTAGACTTCGATGAGACCTTTGCTCCTGTAGCAAGGCTTGAAGCAATCCGACTCCTACTAGGGATATCATGCCATCTACAGATCAAGCTTTATGAGATGGATGTCAAAAGTGCATTCCTGAATGGAGATCTCAACGAAGAAGTTTTTGTGTCACAACCTAAAGGATTTGTTGATCCTCACTCCCCTTATCATGTGTATAAACTCAAGAAGGCTCTCTATGCATTGAAACAAGCTTCAAGGGCCTGGTATGTAAGACTCACAAAAATTTTGATTCAAAGTGGCTACACTAGAGGGGGAGTCGACAAAACTCTATTTGTGAAGAATGAGGACGGAAATCTGATGATTGCCCAAATATATGTCGATGACATTGTCTTTGGAGGGATGTCAAGAAAGATGATAGAGCAATTTGTCCAACAAATGTAATCGAAATTCGAGATGAGCATGATTGGAGAGCTTACCTACTTTCTAGGGTTTCAAGTCAAACAACTAAAAGGCAGCATCTTCATCTCTCAAAGAAAATATGCAAAAAAAAACATTGTCAAGAAATTTGGGCTAGAGAAAGCTTCACATAAACGTACACCTGCAGCTACACATATCAAGCTAACTAAAGATGATCCAGGAGAAGCGGTCGACCAACACCTGTATAAAAGCAAAATTTTGTTGCCTTGTCCACTGCTGAATCAGAGTATATCGCTGCTGGGAGTAGCTACACTCAATTACTATGGATGAAGCAAATGTTAGTCGAATATAATGTCGGACAAGAAGTCATGACTTTGTATTGTGATAATATCAGTGCAATCAACATCTCAAAAAATCCGGTTCAACACAGCAAAACCAAGCATATTGACATTTAGACATCACTTCATTCGTGAGTTGGTCGAAGACAAGAAGATCGTCTTAGAGCACATCCATACAGAGAAGCAACTAGCTGACATCTTTATCAAGCCGTTAGATGCGGTCAGATTCGAGTACCTCAGGTCGTCACTCGGACTCCCGAGTTCCCAAGAAAACTCGAATCGGAAGCTCAGCGTTCACGATGACAGAACTGACAGGACCGCAACGAGGGACTGACATTGGCCAAGGAGGTCAAGAAGCCTCTATGCAAATCATCCCTGCGCCAGTTTCTGCAATCTTTCCAGGTATCGATTTTTCTGTCGTGTCGAATACTGATACATCTAGGAACAGTGACTTGTTAGGGTCACTCCCAGAAAATCAGGAACCTCCTCGAGAAGGAGTGGTTGAGGATCTGATAAACACTGAAAGGGAAAATAATGAGTTGACCCCGGTCAGTCATGGGTTAGAGAGGATCGCATAAGGAGAGGGTGGAGAAAAAGCTGCGAAAGATGTCGCTCCTGTACCCACAGAAGAAGATGTGGTCGAAGAAGTTGCTGACTCCGAAGAAGCTGGGGAAGAAACTAGTGACAAGAGTAATTCTGATAAGGAGGAGACCGGAGACGAAGATACCGGTCTCGAAGGAATTGAGAAGGAGAACGACCTTGCAAATGATGCAAGAATCGCCAAAGGTAATGCTACTACAGATAGTGTAGCAGACGTTGTAACTGCTGCTGCCACAGAGTCTGTTCCTGAAGACACCGCAACAAATATCATGGAAGAAGCGCCTCTGGTTGTCAGAGGAGATGCCACAGAGGATGCCACTGAAACAGCACACACAGTGCTCTCGTCCCTGAAGAAGAAAGTACTAGAAGAACATGAAAGTCTTGCAGTAATGGTAGGAAAACTGAAGGAAAACAAAAAGAAGAAGAAGGTGAAGGATGCTGGAGGTCCCAGCAAGAAGAAAAAGATGTCCGTAAAGGACAAAAGGAAGAAGGTTGTCTCCCAAATGAGACTTGTTGATGAGGAAAGTAATGATGAAGAAGTCGTGACTGTCAAAGAAGTGAAGAAAGTAGTAAGCCAGAAGCAGGCCAAGAACACTCAATGTGTTTCATATGATAATGTGTCATTTCATTCGAGTGCTAGTGCAACTCCGTGGGAGTTTGTGTTCCAAAAGACGGCATATCCTGAGAAAACGCTGTCCTCGGAGATCCTTGGACTAGAAGCCATCATTAAGCTTCTGCAAAAGGCGGAACTCGTGAAGACTGTCACTGACATAGGTAATCATTATCCTCTATTGGTTATAGAGCTTATTGCAAACTTGCCTGCTGGTTTTGGTTCTCTGGATGATCCGGACTGTGAGAAGGTCTATGTTAGAGGCTTACGCTTCAACATCTCCTCCGACATTATAAATGCCTTCCTGAGGAGGAAGTGTGTCCGCTCTGCACCACCACCCGATCTGAACAAAGTTGTCAAAGAGATAATGGGTGATAAGAGCAGAGTATGGCCTACAAAGTGAACCATGGCGGCCTCATATCTCACGTCAAAATACTCCATACTGTTTTGTATTGGAGTAGCAAATTGGACACCATCCACACATGCATCCTCCATCAAACCAGAGCTGGCAGTTCTCATCTTCCAAATAGGTACTGGTTCCACACTTGATTTTGGCTAATTTGTTATTGACCATCTTGTTAGACATGCCAGATCACAAGCTGTGAAGATACATATTGCTTTTCCCTCCCTCATATCTGAGCTACTAGTGCACCAACACCCTGGTGTGTTTAAGTCAACCAATAAGGCAGTAAATCACGGAAGAATGATTGTGGTGAGCCACAAGTTGTTCGAGGGCAAGCATGCTCCTGATCTTGTTAGGAAAGAAGTCAAACCAACTAAGGCGTCAACCAGTCGAGCCAACAGTGCTGCCCCACCAACAAAGACTACCAGCAGAGATGCAGTAATGCTCGAGAGAGAGATCGCGGTGCTTGACGAGGACATTATCAACCTGAAGATGGCACTGAAGCACCTGTCCCACCGTAGATCCTATTGTGCTAACCTGCTGAAGACGATACTTCTTCAAGACTATGACAACAATGGTTCCTCCTCCCTACCAGACTCTACTGAAGACACTATCAAAGATGCCTCTACCAATACTACCGAAGAAGATACTGCTAGTTCCAGCAGCAGTTCTGTTTGAATTGTAAGTACTTTATGGATTCTCTAAAAACTAAACGACTTTTTATTTGCTCTGAACATGTTTCATACATATTCTCGACTGCTGATCAAGAATGTGTGTGAGTTAAGTTTGTGTTTTATTATTCCCTATCCTATTATTCGAATTTTTCTTTAAGTTTGGCTCTTTTTGAGCCAGCAAGGGGGAGTAAGATGTAAGACGCACAAGATGTGCGATGATGCGCGAAATGAGGCGTAAACAAAGAATTGAGAACTGCCGATCGCTGCAAGTAAAAGCTGACAAAGAATGATCACTGCAAGAAAAAGCTGACGCAAAATGTGAAGCAGAATGCGACGAAGAATGCTGACCTTAAAAACAGTCAAATGGGGAGATTGTAGTTACGACGTTTTTTTGGTAATTGGCTTATTTTTAAGGAACTGAAAAGATGTCATAAAGAATGTCGAAACAACGTATGCGACATCTTGTATGATATTGTTAGCGACATCTAGGCTAACATCATGCTCGTCAGAAATCAGGAAAGTCCCTGCTTTTCATAAAGTACGACTACAATTAGAACTTGTGAAAGTTCCAGCGCGCTCCGATTCTGGAAAGAAGAAAGGCGGTCATAAAGAGGAAACTCATTAGGGTTAGTACTCATACTCGATCGCTATAAAAGCTTAGGCTAGGCCCTTAGCAATTGTGTGGTTCTTTTATTGTTTCCTAGAAATAATTTACAAAACTCTTAGACGTGAAGGTTTGTGGGCTGAGAGGTTGTAGATTGTGCTAAGGATATTGTGTATCACCTCAACTAAAGAGAGTTAGGTGATTGAGGGTTTACTGATCGCGTGAGTGAAGACTGTACGCAACTACAACGTTCAACGACAACTTGAACCGACAGAGCAATGCGATTGCTCGAACAGTGGAATCAAGACGGTGTGTTGGATTCAGGGGGAGACCCTGAGATAGGTTGCACGTGTAATAGTAGCATAAAGTATAGATATTGGGATGATCATAGGTACTTGTATGTTTTGACGAATTACTGATAGTGAAACCTTTCCACTATGCTGAGAGCCCCCAGACGTAGGTGATGAAAGGGATCACCATGGGTTCCAATCAATAATTTCATGCAGCAGAGCTTTACGTAACCATGGTGATAAAAAATAATAGCTTGATCTTAATGAAAAATTCAGCATGTTTATGAACTTTATAATCTGAAAAAATACCTTTGTATAATCGATTAAAACACAAGATAGTGTTTCTCTATCGAGTCCACACAAGCACAACAATTACCGAAAATGATTTTCTCTCAACCTATTGCTAATGATGTTTTTGAGAAGTCTTGACAAAGAAAACAATGGTGGAAGAAGCTATGGGAGGGTCGGCCAAATGAAGGGGGGAATTGGGAGAAGAAATACCAAAAATTATGAGCCAAAAAATATGGAATGAAATATTGTGTAATTATAAAAAATTTAATTCAAAAAATCTGATTTTGAATTTTAAATAAATAATTACACAACTTACCCATTTAAACTCATAATTACACTCTTGCCCCATTCATGAATTAAAACCTTAAATGGGCTTCAAGCTCATTTAACTAAATTCAAATAAAAACCCATATAATTGATTTCTAATTATGGTTTAGCTAAACCGGTCCAATTTCCCCAACTCGATTCCTTCAACCGTCTGGTTAAAAACTTAGGCCAGAAATCAACCGAATCATTTTCAATTTGACTAAACTGAAAACCGAATTCTCCCAATTTCCATCCATGCGTATTTGTCACGTATTGTGCTTAATGCATGTGACCCTCTA
Source organism: Geranium rotundifolium (assembly GCA_963920655.1). Taxonomy (NCBI): domain Eukaryota; kingdom Viridiplantae; phylum Streptophyta; class Magnoliopsida; order Geraniales; family Geraniaceae; genus Geranium; species Geranium rotundifolium. The sequence continues at coordinate 6,793,075 of OY987318.1, forward strand.
GGCTCACGAACCGTTGGCAGACTGGTAAAATTACTATTTTACCCTTTCCATCATAAGTGGTCTCTAACAAGACATTATGATTGCCCAACGTTCGTGATTATTGATTATTCGACTTAACCTGTTATCGTACATGTCACTGTCCTTTTATCAAACCGATATCCAGATTGATCAATAGGCATAGAATCGTCATCCTAATTTATCAATCATTATTTCTTGATATCTAAGATGACTGAAAACTGATACTAAGGTATCACATGCATGGCCGTGCTATTCCTTCAGTCATACTCATCAAGTAGCCTAAACGGATATTTTTCTCATACCGGAGTATGAGTGATAAATCCCTCAGACGTCTTTCGAGTTCACTAATGTAATTCATAACCAAGCCAATCACAGTCATTATGGCTACCCTTTTACAGGTAACGTTAGACTAGGTCAAACTTGGAGATTCATTACGCAGTGCACACAAAGACTCCTTGGTCTTAGGATATAATGACAAGTTACGATCTGTGAGTATCTCATGACGGTATCTATGTTGCATACTCACAATCGGGTTGTCCAATATCATCGACCTGATAATATCTATGATATAACTCCGACACATACTTTGCCATGATCAGTAGAGCGTGATCACAAAGAGTTTGTCTCATACTAATCGCTTCATAAAGAAGCTTAGCTGATCAGGGACTCATCAAATGTAATTCTTTCTGATCTACAATTCTACTATTAGTGGTTACACACGTAATGACATAGATCAAATTACATTCGATATATTACTACAACACATTAGTAATATATGCCGATTTTCTAATTCGGAAAGATGATAAAACATTACATCTGTAGATCACTTTTATATTGGACTGGGCATAACTTTAACAGGTTACGTTGCATCGAACTAGGTAAATAATTTGCTGTGTCATTGTTTATTACGTTTTGATATTTACTGTCATGCTTCATCTACGCAAGTTGTCATACACTGTGTTATAGTATTATACATAACATTGTGTGTGGCATATTGCACAACTACCTGATCAAAATTTCAGAACGAATCAAATTGAAAACGTTCTCAAACCGGTGGGGGAGAGGGTACAACGAATTCGGGAAACATTTCTATATTCATACTGGAGGAGGATTTTTGTGAAAAATCTCAAGGGTGTGAAATTCTCCCCCGATGGAACCATTGACGTTCTCACCAAGGTCCCAATTTAAGAGCACAAACAAGTCTGTGTTACTCGCCCATCGAGGTTTCTGTAAAAGGATTCTCAAGAGGAATCTCTGGTGGCGTCAGATTTTCTTCGGCTACGGGTAGAGGTGTGTGGAGCCACTCGAGAAATGCCAGCTGTGTTTGTAGCTCGTAGAAGGCTTCGGCAACAGAAGTTTGCCATTCTGAGAACTCGTGACGGGCTTCTTCAAGTTCAAGGACTCTAACAGAGATATTCTCAACAGTTTGTTCGAGCATCCGATGTGTCGGTCAGTTTCTTCGACCTCAAGATATTTCTCGAATTTCTCGTACCTGTTAGGAAAATGTGTGAATATTTATTTCATGCCTTTATGGCCTCGTGCAACGGCACGCAGTCACAAGTAATAAAATCAGTAGTTTTTATTTCACGTCGTTACGTCCTCGAACAAGCGCAGTAAAAAATCCACATGAGAATAAATAATTGGATTTTTTACTTTTGCAATGTGTATATTTAACTACGAATTAAACTACTCAAATTTTGTTGTGTGTGAAGCAATTAATCAAGTTCAAACAAATATATCAAAAAGTGCTAAGCGATCGAAAATGGAAATATTATAAGATATCAAGAAGAAATGGAACCACGGGTGCTAGACAAGTATTAATTAATGCAACTCAAGATACATTTCATAGGCATACTTTTAATTGGGTAACCTATGTCATGAATACCAATCCTGCCTTTCGACACGATTTTCTATGGGTATCTTGACACGGTCTTGAGCCCTAACCCTCAATAATATCTAAATCTTCTACTACTCATCCCTCTCGAGAATCAAGTTAGCAATCAAAACTAATAATCTTAATTGGCCAAATCAAGACAATCACAACAAGCATAAGAATATCAAAACCCAACAACTAGTATTCCTAAAACTAATACCTCAAATTAACAAAAGAATAATACATAAATGTATAGCACTCATGGTTAAAGTTTTTAGCCCTCAACCATGGTGATCAACTCAAAAGTCAAGAAAAGTAAGCTAGATACAAGGAATAAAAACATCATAATTGAATCTATAAGTGGTGGTGGCGAGAGAGAGAGCGACGTTATCTCTCCCAGTTTCTAGAATTCTGATGTGGGGATCGCCTTAAAGTTCGTCGGGGCCCAGAATAGGCTCGGCAAGGTCGTCGAAAGTGTCCATATCATCATCAATAAGGGGTTCCGACTTCCAAAAGTCATCGTTGTCCTAGAGGGGAGGGGTCGGGAACATGGGCTCCGACAGCGGCTTAGCAAGACGTGAGGACACGGGGATGGCGTCATCGCCTATTTACAGTTTCATATCTCAATTAAGTTTTATTACACTGAAATATATTCGAGACGTGGTGCTCTATACTGGTTAAAATAATACACACTTACACTTTTGACAATTTTCCTTTTAATTTATCACATTTTTCATTAACTTTCTCTGATTAATAATCTCTTGAAGTTTAAAATAATATGAAGCACCGTGGAATACGAAAAGTTCTTATTATAAATTTCAAAAACAGTAGAATATTATATCAATTTATTGATGTTGCTTATGCAGACTCGGAAACAAAATTGTTGAAAGCAATTGAAAATGTTGGGTTGACTAAACTGTAGCCTCCATCGATCACCAGATTAATCCCATTAACGTACTTAGACTCGTCGCTGACCAGGTAAAGCGCTGCCTCCGCAATATCCTCAGCTTCCAACATTGTCCCTTTCAGCGTGGCCGCCGAAGCCACCACTTCCTCTGCCTTGTCCTTCTCTGTTACCCCCATCGCCTTCATCAGCATTGGCGTAGCCACCGTGAAGGGCGACACACAGTTCACCCTGATCCCGTGTCCACCGAGCTCCACGCTCAAGTGCTTCGTCATCCCCACCACCGCATGCTTCGCCGCCGCATACCCGTACGGACAGTCTCCGCAGGAGACAGAGAACATGCTGGACGTGAACAAAATGCAACCCTTTTTGGCCGGTATCATCACCCTTAACAAAATAAAAATTGAAATGAAACTGTTAAGAGTTCAATTTTATTTTGAACTAATTCTCACATTGTAAATCGGTTTTGACCTCTTATAAAATTTATTTTAGATCCAATTAATGTACGTCAATAGCTTAAAACGAGTGGCAGAAAGTTTGGTATTTTTTCAATTTTAATTTTACAAACCAAAATCGATCTTTTGTTTATAGTTAAACTAATCCCAATTTTGTCAGTTTGTTTATAATTAAACTAATTTCTTAGGTTTTAGACCAGTTTTGTCTTATTCTTGCTTATTTTTTTAGGCACAATTAATAAAGATGGATAGCTTAAAATGAGGATATTGATTTGATTCTCTTTGTTTCGATTATTTCTCAGATCGGTTCAATATTCTTTTAGCAGTTTTACCTGGCGGCGTGCTTGGCTCCGAGGAACCCGCCGTACACGTGGACCTCGTTGACCCTCATGAAGTTGTCGCCATTGGAGTGCAAGATCCTCGACTCCATGTCGCCGGAGATCCCGGCGTTGTTGAACATGATGTCCAGCTTGCCGTACTTGGACACGGCCAGGTCAACGGCTCTCTCAACGTCGGGCTCGAGGGTGACGTCACAGTGGACGTAGGTGACGTGGGATCCGAGTGACTCGGCTACGACCCGGCCGAGGTCGTCCTGGACGTCGGCGATGACGACTTTAGCGCCGTGTTTGACGAATAATCGAGTGGTGGCCTCGCCGATGCCGCTGGCTCCGCCGGTGATCACCGCCACCTTGCCGTCTAACCTGCGCCCATAATTAGTAGTTAATATATGCGCTTAATTGGGAAACCTGGATTTTTATCAGTATTTTATAAAATTTCTCATAATTACCTTTTGTTGACTATTGAATTATTAGCCATAGAAGCCTTCATACTCATCAATTTTATGTGTGAGTAGTTATATATGGGCGTGAGGGTTTTATATAGATCTTAATGCAAGTGCTTGCACAGGACATGTAATCATTAGATATTGATATTAAGATTATTTTCTAATTTATTTATATTATTCTAAAATAGAACTGTGATATAATAATTAATTGATACTAACATACAATGTAACAGACAAAATTAGTTTATGATCACAAGTCAAACTTTGCAGGGAATGCATTCCACATGAGAATTAAAATAAAACTCGTCTAATAATTGATTGATATACAAGATTTCTGACATGATCTCCATATCTATATATGTATATAATATTAAAAATCGTGTCAAGAACTACTTATTATGAGGTGTTTCTTTCTCATCCTTGTCTCTCTTGAAGTCTCGATGTGGTTGTTCATTCAGCCTTTAACGGATATTAATATGTTAACGTTGCATCAATCCTGTAACTTTGAGAATATTTGGAATGGACATATTATTTTTGGGCTAGTTGTAATTAAAACTACGTAGATAAATGGTTCACTAATAATAAGTGCAAAGTAAATTAATGCTTAGTCACATAACTACAATATACAATGTTCACTTAACAAATAGATACAAAATAAACTGTTTTAGTCACGTGCCTACACTTCTAATCAGCAGGTCAATCTAAGCGGGACATGGGTCCCGGTGGTAGACTTGTCGGGAATGTGCTCGTCGACACTATCTCAACGGGAAAGGGTAAGTCACGGCGAGACATTGCTTCAATGTCTCGCCAGGAATGTGAGAACAATGTCTCGCCGGCTAGAATTTGAAAGCTCTCATTGGCTAGGTGCTCACCTTCCCGGAGAGACTTCACCTCGCCGTGAAGGTGAGAGCCTGGCCGGCGAGACCTTCCAAAGTCTCGTCGGGAAAGTTGTGTTAGGGAACGCGAGATCTCATACATGCAGCAAAAGAAAATATCAAAAAGTAACCGCGTTGCCCCTCACAAGGATTTATGGCAAATTTAAAACTAATCGATAAGATGGATATAACAAAATTTACCTCATGTAGATCTGGCTTTGAACAACTTTTGAGAGATGAACAGGTTCTTCGTGAATCTAAGTGTTAGTCTGGACTTGAACCCAAATCATATTTAAGATGCTTACGTATCATGTCTCTACAGGAATCAAAGTTCACGTAGTTCGCTTAACTGTCTCCAACGGGATCCACTCTCAACCGGTATCCACACAAACAAAGCTCGACGAATATCAACTTACTAAAATCAATCTTCTCGAATATATCTAATCAACTCTTTTGATTAGAGATCTAAAATATTTAAATGAATGTTAATAATGTGAATATCACATTAGAATTTCAAGTAAACCGTTCCAAATATATATACTTTTGGGTGTTGGGATTTTATTCATAATTAAAATCCTATTTTATTCTGAATTCCTAATTTAGAAAATATTAAAAATTTTAAATCCATAATTCATGTTTCTCCTAAATTGCTTTAGATTCAAAATTTGAAACTAAAAAGAAAATTGCGTCGTCGTCATGGACCCGTCACGGGACCATGGCCAATCCTTGATCACGGACCTTGGCCACTTTGGTTACCCTATGGAAAACTTTTGGTCACATGGTCGTGGCCACTTGGGCACTCTGTTGTTTTCACTTCTTCTCATAATGGGCTTCATAAGCCCACATAGTTTCGGGCTTGCTCTTTGTGTGTGACCATGTAGGCTCATGAATCATTAACAATAGCCCCGAATCCCTATTCGTTCTATCCATCATAAGTGGCCTCTACTAAAACATTATAATCAACCCAATGATCATGATGATCGATGATTCGACTTAAACTTTTGTTGTAACTATCATGATCCCTTTGTCACTAGATATCTATATTTAACATAAGACAAAGTCGTAACCCTTATATATTCAATTTTGTTTCTTGATCTCGAGACCACTGAGAATGATAACTCTTTATCAACAGTGTGGCCACACATTTCCTCTCAGTCATACTCATCAGTAGGCCTTGAAAAGATATCGTTCCCATAAATATATGAGGGAAAAATCCCTCTACCGCCATTCGTATCTCTCATACAATCCGTTGCGCAGCCAATCATACTCTTTCATCACCTAGATACGAATATAGATGAGCATGTCAAAATATGAAAGTGGTTATATAGAAATCAACGAAGACTCGAAAGTATTAAGGATTCTCTGTTTATACGACAACTGAGCAATACTCATGACTGTATCTATGACACATGCTCAGGTCGGGTCGTCCAATATCATTTCTCTAGATGATATCTATGATTTGGCTTGGCAACCCATTGCCTATGATCAGTAGAGCATGATCATCAGCTAACCTCATACTGGTCGCTATATAAAACTTTTGACCATGGGCCTGTTAAATATAATTTCTAGCAGTGAATAAGGGTTCTACTATCAGTGGTGACACACTCGATGACCTTAGAGGAAATTAATGTTTAATTATTAGCACAACACAATGATAATAAAATTGTTGTTTTATTGCTAATAGATGTTGTAACGTTTATACATAGATGTGATTTATCTATAACACATTTCGTTCAGTTTCCTACTTGCCCCTAGTTCTAATCTACATTACCTTTTTTAATCCCTTTGACCTAACAGTAACATGACCCTCGTGCTTTGGTAGTGAGAGAGTCTTTGTCAAAGGATCGGTTGCATTATTATTAGTAGCAGTCTTGCAGATCTTCATGTTACCTCTTTCAATTATCTCTCTAATTGAAACATACCTAGCTTGAAACATAGTTGGCTTGTCAAAAGATCGGTTGTATTGTTGGAGCTTCAAGTATATGTTTGGATTTTTGATGTGATTTTGGCTCTTTAGCTTCTGTTATGGCTCAGTGTTGTCACGAAACAAGTTCACTAGATAAGACGAGTTTGGCATGGCATTACGTTTAGTACAACCACAAAGTTCTTAATCTTTACAGCCTTTTTGTTGCATCCAATGCAGCTATATACTCAGCTTCTGTTGCAGAATCAACAATAGAAACTTGCTTAGAGATCTTTCAGCTAAAAGCGCCACCATTCAAAAAAACAGTGGCCTTTTTTCTTTGGGGTGGGATTACAGTGATAAAAGCTGCTCTTTGTACTGTGTTTATCTTTTATATATCCCTGCTCTGAGCTTCGAGTAAAGTCATCAATCTGTTATAGGGTTTATGAAACATTTTATTTGGTTATATTCACCTGAATCTCACGAAATGGCTAGGATTCGGTGACAAGTAGTTTGTAAAGTTAGGAGAAATGTAGGGTTGGGTACTCAAGACTCACACATTCTTAAGTAGAATGTTCTATTAAAATGGTGCTGGCATTTTGCATGTGACATCGAGCCTCCATTGAAGAGGATTTCACGCTTGAACTATGGTTTAGAAGCTCTCTACCCATTGGATCTGGCTTTCTAGCCTATTTTCTCCATATCTTCAATTGTAACTCATCACATTAGAATTAACATTGTCTCATGATCCATTATGTTTGGGGATTTTTCATTTGGGGGATGACTATGATAATGTTTTTGCAAGGCATATGGTTAGCGGCGATCTGTTTTGTTTTAAAATATTCGACACTGATTTGTTAGTGGGTGGATTTTATTTTTAACAATTTTGATTTGATATGTGCAGGTGGGTCAAGGTGTAATTTCGCTGCATTTGGCAGTTTCTTCATGTGAGTTCATTGTTCCGGTTCAATTTGGATTTTAGCCACTATCAGTTTTTTTTCTTGTAACGGCGCACGTTATGTGCGCCGTTACAGAGGTTTTGTGCGTCGTTAAAGTTTGTAACGACGCACAAAAACGTCTGTAACGGCGCACATAACACCGTCGCCGTTACATACTGTAACGGCGCACAAACGGCGTGCACCATTACAACCTGTGACAGCGCACGCCGTTAGTGCGCCGTTACAAAACCTACCGTCACCATTTCACAAGTTGACGGTGCCGTTACGCATTGTAACGGCGCACAGACGTCGTGTGCCGTTACTTTTGTAACGGTGCACTCTGTTTGTGCGCCGTTACTTTTGTAACAGCGCACAAGCGGTGTACGCCGTTACAAATAATATATTATAAAAAAATAAAATTAAAAATATATAATAAATATAAAAAATATTTTTATATTTATTATTTTTTTAATGAAATATTTAAAAATGAAAATTAATATTCAAATTCAAATTGTGTAATACATGATATTTAATTTACATTGAGATCTATGACAACGGGCCTCCAGGAACTCTAGACCTAGTCGGGTCAAATGGAGGTAGAGGGGCATTAGGATTTAGAAACCTTAGCTGTTCTTGGAAGTACAGGAACATCTGCTCGGTTTGCTGGTTTTGGACGGCCTAAGTCCGAAGTAAAGTCTGGTTTTGGGAGGCCTCAGCGCGAAGCTCCGTAATAACCTCATCTTGTTGGGTGAGTCGAGTCCGGAGCTCCGCAATCTCCGCAGAAGTACCATCGGAGGAGGTCGAACGTCTTCTCTGTCTCGGCGGTGCCTCGTAATCTCTCCCGCAACCCCGGATGCGTCGTCCTCGAGAGGGTTCTATAGTAACTCCTCTGGCAAGCTCGACCTCGCGAACATGCTCGGCAGCTAGTCGCATGACCTCATCCTCTTCAGCGTCGGTCATCTTCTTCAGAGTTCCATTCTCGTTGAAGTTTGCCTCGTCATTCTTCCTATCCCTAAGCGCATTCATAATGTAAATCTGCGAAAAAAATTGATTAATATAATAAATTTAAATATTAAAATTTAAGAAATGAGTTTAATTAAACTTACGAGTTTCGGGTTGAGTTCCTCCTCCCCATCCTGTGCACCATCACCAGGCTTAGGGACCTTCAGAGCCTTTAGTAAGGCCTCCAACTTTTTGGAGACCTCCACTTCCCCGGCCTACGTCATCCTCTCCCAAAGAGTTCGAAATGGGATTTTGCCAGTGTGGCGGTTTAATTTGTTCTCGCTCCTCCGAATGGTACTCATTTGAGACCCAACTTCTTCCTGAAAAAAAATTAAAGTAAATTGAATTAATTGAAAAAATGAAATTGAAATTAAACCTATTAAATATGAAATTTGTAATATACCTCGTTGGCATCAAAATGATGAACGAGCCAACGCCACTAGGACTTCTTCCCTTTCAGACACTTGGGAATCCCATTACGGTCTAGTCTAGTAGGGTCCACGTAGAGCTTGTAAAACCACTTCATGTTCGATTTTCGCTCCTTGTAAGCGCTTATGGCCGCCTCACGAATCCAACCCTTAAACTCAACGGAATCGGTCACTGCAAACAAACGCTGAAATTGACAAACACCACGTCAATATTTATAATACGTGGCATTTGAAAATTTATTTTGAGTAAGTGTTGAAATTACCTTAAAGCTCCTCCAAAATAACTGGAACTCAGACGCCGGCAGATCCCTAAACATCTAGTAGGAAGCGTCGCGTTCCCGAGCGAATTTCCCTATAATAGTCTTTACCCTTTCCATTGAAAACTGTCCTCCTTGGACACGTGGTCGGCCGTTTTCCCAAGTCAACAACAAAGGACCTCCGTTCACCAGAACCGCTTTCTCTTCTGGGTCTATGTTGAGGTCGACCTTTTGCTCCCTTCTTGCCCTGGCTTCCCAGCTCTTCGTGTTTAGGCAGTTGACTTCCACTTTGTAATCGAAGTAAAGCTCGTACCTCGGAATCTCTCTGAAGGAATTATTTGAGGGTTCCAATCATATAATTTCATGCTCATACAAGAAATTAACCTCAAATATCCGAATTAAATTGGATCTTGCATGATCATGAATTGATCACGAGATCTTAGACTAGAATAAAACTTTAAGTTTACCTTGATTCAAAATCTCTCTGTTACTAAATAATATTTAGTAACCTCTAAAGAACGTCCACACAGGAAGAGCAATCCGGGGATACTCACGACGACCCTTGCTAGAAGATCGAAGCAAGCAAAACGGACGGAGCGAGGGGGAGGAGGGTGGCTGAAATCGGCTAGGAGAGAGAGAGAGAGTGACGGCTAGGGTTTTGGAAAATAATTCCCTTAATTTTCAGATATGAAAATTACCCTTTTATAACCCTTATTTGGACTTTAATTAATTAAAGGCATTAATGGGCTTAAAGCCCAAAGCTTTTAATTAATTATGTAGAGAAGCCCATTCTGCCTTAGCCCATTCTGGCTAGGCCCAGTTTAGCTAATTTAATTAAACCTATTTAATTAGATTATAATTAATTAGTTCTGCTAAACCGTTCTTGATTTCCGGTTTAATCCTAAACCGAAATCGGTATAATCTGGTTTAATCCAAAACCGGATTTTGTCTCTCTTATGATTCCTCCATATGATTCCATCCGTTTTACTCAACCTTTAGTGTGTGACTCTCTAGGCTCACGACACGTCGGCGGACTGGTAAAATTACCATTTTACCCTTTCCATCATGAGTGGCCTCTAGCAAGACATTATGATTACCTAACGCTTGTGATTATCGAGATTTCGACTTAACCTTGTCGTACATGAATCCATCCTTTTATCCTCTTGATATCTTTGACAACCACGAGGCATAGACAAGTCATCCTCGTTCTATTGTCATGTTTCTTGATTCTGAGTTAACTGAATTATAACTGATACTATGTATCGACTGCATGGCCATGCTATTGTATTTCAGTTGTACTCATCATGTGGCCTAAACTGATATCTGCTCACACGTCCGTATGAGGGATAAATCCTTTAGAGATCCATTGAATCAACTTATGTAACTTGTGATCGAGCCAATCACAGTCGTTATTGTAACCCTTTTACAAGAGACGTTAGACTGAGTCAAACTCGTCATTCATTATATATTGACCTCAATGGTCCTTCCGTCTAAGGATGTGATTTCATGAGCCGGCATATGAGTATGTTCATGACTGTGTCTACGTAACATACTCATGATCGGGTCGTCCTATATCACCCCTGACTGGTGATACTATGACCTAACTCTGGCCCCCTTCTGGCCATGATCAGTAAAGCGTGATCATTTAGAATTAGCCTCATACCGATCGCTTCTTATGAAGATATTCTGATCGGGGACTACTTAATTAAGATTTTATCTGATCTGTAGATCTACTATTATGTGTTGACACATCAATGATACAAATCAAATCATACTTAAGATATTACTACAACACTTAGTAATATGAATGCCGATTTTATTTCAACTAATAATCTTTATTACATGATTAGATTGAAAATACATTGTGCTAGGGCACAAAAACCCAACACTCTCTGTAGTGGAGGGGAAGGAGCCTCCACTCGTTCAACGGGAGTTCGGACTCATCCGGCACAATGTCCTCTTCTGAGGGTCCAGCGACGTCTCTGAGCATCTCCTGGAAAGTCCGATCATCCAGGACATGGAAACTCCAGTCAACCTCCGTATGCCCTGGATGAGTCGGCTGCGGCGGTGACGGAGTGTACATCTCATCCTGTATCTCCAGCGTCTGTGAAGCCTCGAAGAACGGAATGTCCATTCTGGCCCGCCTAGGGGCCTTGGCCTTAGGTGCCTTACGTTTCGGCTCCATTATCTGTAATTGTAAGAAGGAGAAGGTCATGAAATGACCGAACTACCCGTTGAAAGCCAAAATGACCAAAATACCCCTAATTCGGCTGGAAATGACCAAATTACCCTTTTTAGGTCATTAATAACCGAATTACCTCTAATTCGGTCGAAATGACCGAATTACCCTTTTTAGGTCATTAATGACCAAATTACCCCTAATTCGGCCGAAAATGACCGAGTTACCCTTTGAAGGCCAAAATGACCAAAATACCCCTAATTCGGCCGGAAATGACCGAATTACCCTTTTTAGGCCATTACTGACCGAACTACCCCTAATTCGGCCGAAAATGACTGAATTACCCTTTTTAGGTCATTAATGACCGAATTACCCCTAATTCGGCCGAAAATGACCGAATTACCCTTTTAAGGCCATTAATGACCAAAATACCCCTAATTCGGCCGGAAATGACCGAATTACCTTTTTAAGGCCATTAATGACCGAATTACCTATAATTCGGCCGAAAATGACCGAATTACCTATAATTCGGGCGAAAATGACCGAATTACCCTTGAAGGTCATTAATGACCGAATTACCCCTGTCTAAACTGAAGTCATGTGCTCATATTTTGATATGATCTGGTGGCTTTTTTTTCTTTGCCAGATGCTACCTCAAGTGACATTTTCTATGATCAAATGAAATTTTATGACAAAAGCCATTTGTTCAATCTGTTTACCAAATAAAATAAAATAAAAGATTGAGAGATCGGTCAACTCTTAGTGGAATCTCGACTTTTCCTAGATTAAAATGGTTTTTATTAAATCAATCACTTTATACTGTAGAAAATAGCATAGTGGCAAACATCTCAACCACCCACATATATAATATTTTCTTATAAATAAGGTAAGGGTAATGTGTCCTTATAATTATCATTACTCAACCAACGAAGAACCATGAAGGCTTCTTCTTCCCTAGCTCCCATTACAAAAAGGTATAGATATTAATATAAAGTCTATATATGCAATTTTAATTTATTCTCTTTCATAAGGGGATTGAAAAAAAATGTATCGTTAGTTAGGTGATGATAAATATTTCAATATTGATAGGTTAGAAGGCAAGATAGCTTTGATCACCGGCGGAGCCAGCGGCATCGGAGAGAGCGCCGCCAGGCTGTTCGCAAAACATGGCGCCAAGGTGGTCATCGCCGACATCCAAGACAACCTCGGCCGCTCCATCGCTCACGACATCGGCCTCCACGACGCCGCCGTTTCGTACGTCCACTGCGACGTCACGAGCGACCACGACGTATCAAACGCCGTAAACGACGCCGTGTCGAGGCACGGGAGGCTCGACATCATGTTCAGCAACGCGGGCGTGAACAGCGCGGCGGACACTAGCGCGTCGTCCATCACGCGCGAGGACTTCGCGCGCGTGTTCGAGGTCAACGTGTACGGGGCGATGCTGTGCGCGAGGCACGCGGCGCGCGTGATGGTGCCGGAGGGGAGGGGGAGCGTGGTGTTCACGTCGAGCGTGGCGTCGGTGACCCACGGGGACGTGCCGCACGTGTACTCGGCGTCGAAGGCGGCGGTGGTCGGGCTGACCAAGAACCTGTGCGTGGAGCTGGGGAGGCACGGCGTGAGGGTCAACTGCATATCGCCGTTTGGGGTGGCGACGCCGATGCTGAGGGCGGTGCTCGGCGGGGCCGCGGCGGAGACGGTGGAGGAGGTGGTTTGCGAGACGGCCAATCTGAAAGGGGTGGTACTCAAGGCGGAAGACGTGGCGGAGGCGGCGCTGTACCTGGGCAGCGATGAATCGAGATACGTTAGTGGTCTTAATCTCGTGGTGGATGGAGGTTACAGCACCACCAATGTTGCTTTAGGACACAACATGAGAAAGCTGTTTGGTTCAACTTAATTACATTGTCGAGAGAGGGTTTTTTTGAAAATTAATTGGTTCAAAAGATTAGTTCTTTATTTAAGTTTTCTAGTTACCCTTACTAAGCTTGAAGACCAACCCGTTAATTTGAGATTCATCAAACATGTCCTAGATTTTCACACATTAGCTTTTAAACATGCTGAAAAAGAAAAATAATAAATTGTGATTGCTGTATCTTCTACTTGCATAAAAATAAAGTTAACAATAATAAGTCAAATGACACCACTGGAAACTACCTCCAAATCGGCGAGACTTTGCCCTCGCCGGGCATGCAAGATTTTCGCCATAAACTCGCCAGTCTGGTTCTCGCTGGACAAGTCTTGTCGGGAATGGTCATACCCGGCGAGATATTGCATCAATATCTCGCCGGCTTGGAGGTGACCAATATCTTGCCGTCTTAGTGAAGTTTTTCCGGCGAGATTTTCAAATTATCGTCAGGAATCTAACCGGCGAGATATTGCCAAAATCTCGCCGGTTAAGGTTGTAAAACCTAGCCGGCTAGATATTGCCAATATCTTGTCGGGTAGGCTTAGCAAACCTAGCTGGCGAGATTTTGTCTATATCTCGTCAGCTGTTGGTGTAAAACCTAGCTGGCAAGATATTGGTCAACATCTCGGCTAGGTTGTAAAATATAGCCGAACTTAGCCGGCGAGATATTGGCAATATCTCGCCGGTTATGTTTGATAAAAATTTGGGCAGAATCTACCATATTTCTCAATTTCCTGTTACCAATTACACCGGTAAAACCTGGCAATTCAACTAAATCCTAAACTGCAATTTGCAGCGATCGAAAACTGGAATTTCTCAATTGGAAACCAAATTGAAAGTCAAACAATATATGTATAATTACAAACAACGTCAACAAAATCCATAACCTAGGAATCTACGGGAGTTGTCCTAGCTGTTTTGTCTTCAACGTCTTCTTCGCCGTCTTCTTGAACCTCTTGCTCGGTCGCGGATGTTCGTCGGCATGTGTTGGAGGCTGATGTTGGTCCGAAGGCACTCCCGACGAGATAGTCAGCTGCATCACCGTTTGAGTCAGAATTAGGCCCGAAGTCGGAGTCGAAGTGACGACGGGGCTCGGGGTTCAAGCTGGAAGCGGCATCCGTATATTAGCCGACAAGTCGAATTAGACTAGTAGATCCTGGATATTGGCGTGAAACTCGGCCTTAAGCCGAGCCACAACCTCAGCCTTAATCCGAGCGTCCGTCTGAGTGTGCTGATCATCAAAACGACGTTTCAGCTCAGCTATCTCCCCCTCCGCAGTAGCAGTTTTGGCCCTCTCCTCCATCTCGGTCGTTCTGGCAGAGACTGCAGTATCTATATGCTCAGCTGACGTCGTGGATGTACGGGCACCCCCTCTCGGTTACGGCGGTCGAAGGAACTCGTCGCCCATGCCAGGAACAATGTGCCCCCGCTTCTTCTCTGTGCCCGTCAACCGCTGAAGGATTTTGGCCTCTACATGCTTCGGGGCCGAATATTGTTGTCTGGCGGCAACCGCTTCTACGGCAAGTGTTTTGTGAAGCTCGATCTCGTCCTTCACTTTTTGTACCTGCAAACAAAAGTGTTAAACTGTATGACATAATAAAAATTTCGTTAAATATATACAGAAATTAAAATTTTACCGTCTCCGGGTCGCTGTCTTTTTCTTAGACGTGCACGAAAGTTTCCAAACTCGGAAGGAGAACTTCAGCCTTCTGTTGGAGTTGAGCATATCTATCGAAGGTCCAGGAACCACCACTATACTTTTTCTGATTCTCGGTGAAGCCTTTCATTTTTGCAGAAGTTCCTGCACACACAAATACCGAGCGTTAAGAAAGTATTATTAAGTATTTGAAAGACTTAAAGAAAATATTACATATTTATATGTACCTTATATTCTGGAGTCTCGAAGTAGTCGCACATCCACTCTCATGATTGCTCTTGGCCTATGAAGTCTTCTGAGACCAGACTCCGTTTGTACTTTGAATAGTTTCTCGAAAACTCCGGATATTTTACACAAAAATAGTTATTAAAAAACTTATTTACCAAAATACGTAACTGTGCAAAATATCTACCAATTTATGTTGGGACTCACTTACCAACATACGTGCCGGCAATGTAACCGGTCCATTTTTCTTTAATTTTTAAATTCCATTTTCTATAAGTAGAAGTCAACATTTAAAAAAAAAGAGAAAATAACAACAATTTTATGCTCTATATCTGTTGCCTTTACCTTTGTCATCTCAGAATTTACCAATTAATGTAAAGAAAAATTAATTAATGTCAAAAAGAATTAAGTCAGACGAAAAACAATTAATTGTTTCCTTCCGATTTCCAGAAATTTAAACTTTCGGATAATCATTTCAAATTCGAAAAAAAATTATAAAAATTGTTTAGACGGGGCTCAGATTCGCTCGTGAAAAAAGTGTTCGGCTCATGCAATTAGACTCGAGCTCGGCTTGATTCGGTTCGCTTAAACTTCAATACAAATATGCATTAAAAATAATAAATAATTCATCAAATAACAAATTGAGCCTATTTGAGATTGACTCGAATTGATTCGACTCGTCTAATTTTCTTACAAATATTTATTAATAATTCTAAAATATATCAATTTAAATATATAATCAGTTAAATATTAAACGAGCTGGTTCGCGAAACTATCGACTCTTAAAAGGTTAGACTTTTTGTTTATTAAACGTACCCAAACTTGAGTTCGAATTCGGCTCGAACTCTATTATAACGATTCTCAACCGAATATTTAATGAGTCGAGATCAAACGGCTCGTTAAAAGTTCAGCTCATTTACAGCCTTATTTATGTTGTATAGAAATAAATAGGATAGAATAATATATATAACTCAATTTATTTTTAAATGACTGTTTAGTGAATTATAAATAAATTTGAATTATGAAAAAATATGACTATTATCAATAAAACACATAAATAATATAAATAATTAAAGAAATAAGTGCATCAAATTGTTTTCATTTTTTGTGTATTTTAAATGTTGAATTTTACTTTAGAAAATGCAATTAAAAATCAAAGAAAAAAAATTAGTTAGTTTTCTGAAACGTGTCAGAAGATGGTCCTAAGCTCTCCGTCATTGATTTAAGGGTTGATTATCAGTGTTCAATATGGAATAAAATAATATTATACTACTATGCTATAGGCTGACACCTGTGTTAGTGAGGGTCCCAAAATAGATTAGTAAATAATTTGCAGAGTGACGTATTTTAGTAAATAAGTGTTTTTGTTAACGATGAGAAGTTTTGTTGAATTGATTGTATTGTGAATTATAAGAGACCTCTATCTTTAGAAGTAATAAAAATAGAATAGAAAACTCTAATACAAGAAAGAAAATGAAACATAAATATAGGAAAACTAGAATATAATTTAACAGTTCCCCTCAAACTCAATGCAGTGAAACAAGAATTGAGTTTGAAGCTTGATAGTATTGAGTTGTGGCGAGGATTGCGGCTGCCAAGAATGTTGTCGAAGTGATATGGCGAGAATTGAAGATGGAGGATGCGCGCCACTCACGGCCAATGGCAGATGTCTGATGCTTGATGTATGATGCTAGATGCGTTGAACGGATGCCGTACTGGACTAATCATAATATGTTCCGGTCTTTTTCCCTCTTTGCGAGTTGGAATCTTCAAAAGGATTCTGTTGATGCTCATCAATTCTCTCACGTGCAATTTCCGAATTACGGGATGTATTTTCCGGATTACGGGATTTCCGAATTACGGGGTAGCTTTTCCGAATTACGGGATATATTTTCTGGATTACGGGATTTCTCAATTACGGGGTAGCTTTTCCGAATTACAGGAGTGTACACATGGACTATGGCCGCTGACCAAAACAAATGTCATAGAGGACGAAAACAGAGCCAGATAAGAAACGAACAATCCAAAAAAAAATAATATTCCAACCGAAACTAGTTGAGATGCAAGACAAGGAGAACACATCGAGATAGCGACAAATGGCCGGCGGGTACTTTCTAGTTATTAGAAGAAAACATAAGAGAGAATGACCAATCAAGCAATTTGAAGCATCAACAACTCCATCATCATTCTTGACCAACTACCTTCAACCTTGTAACCCAAATTACCGAAGCGACCTCGGACAGTGTTCGGTGACGGAGCCTCACAAATATTTGCGGAAGCAATTTCGTAGCCTCGCCCACCTAATCGCTATTACAAATCACCGACGAGTGGGCAAAGCGAAAAAAAAAAAAAAAGCAGAATCAATTGAGATTGAATTGCCTCGCCCACCCATCAGAATCACAAATCATTAACGAGTGGGCAAAGCGAAAAATTTGTAGAGATTTTGCATAGGATCAATATGCCTCTGATACCATGTTAACAATAAGAAGTATTGTTGAATTAATTGTATTGTGAATTACAAGAGACCTCTATTTATAGAGGTAATAGAAATAGAATAGGAAACCCTAATACAAGAAAGAAAATGAAACATAAATATAGGAAAACTAGAATATAATCTAAAAAGCTATTTTTTTGTAAAAAGTCCGAAAACTCCCCCATAAATTTCCAATAGCGCCTCTGAGTATGGTGCAAGAGCCACTGGTAGACTTGATTTGGCGCTACGTGATAGCGTAGCGTGCTCTTCAACGAAAATAGAAATATGTTATCACAACAGTTTGAAATGAAATAATCTTTAAATGAAAAAAGTTTAGAAACTTATCGTGAGAGCTCCCCATATCTTACATTGCTCATCGAAGTCCAGCTTCCAAAATGTCGGAACGTGCGGTAATATACTCGTTTTGATGTGACCACCGAAGAACCGGATAATCTGGAACGAGTTAAATTTTGAGTCGTTGTTGATGAGGATGTGATTTTTGTCGAAGTCCCACGTGACCGACATGGGCCCTTTCTCTATCATATTTTAAAGCTTCTTGCACTTCGCAAGCCCATGCGGACATGTCTTCGGCTCATGTGGCCTACTTTTAGATCCTTCTTCGTACGTGTTGTTTAGAGACTGGTGCCAGATGTGTCTTCCAGAGCTCACAGTTGTACCGCACGTGTTCGATCCGTTAGACTCCGTTGTAGGAATACACGAGGGACCGACTGAGGGAATGATGCACTCAATCAGCTCATCCTCGTGTTCAGGCGCCTCCTCGGGAACCGAACCACCCCGTTCGGGTCTGTTGACCTCCTCCTGGGCCGGTGTACCCTGCTGGGGCCGAATACCCTCCTCGGGTCTAGTACCAGCCTGGGGCCCATTTTCTACCCCCGAGTCCTGGGGTCCAAATTCTACCCCCGAGCTCCCAGGCGGTAGCAAGGCCGTAGCATATTAGCGGATTCGGTCAAAATACTGCTCATTTAGTGTCTTCTGCCCCCTGTTCCTTCTAGGAGCCATTTCATGGGTTGACATCAACAAAATATATGTATTGTTGTGTAATCATGTAATTCACAGTATCAATATATTCTTAGAATTTAAAGAGCAATTTCAAGCAATATCAACAATTTCAAACACTACTTTTAATTATAGGATAGACAAAATACATATTCAAGATTCAAGATTAGGGAATAAGCAAACAAAATTTGAAACAAATCACATTCAAACAGTAAAAAAATGAGATATAAAACATGAAAATGGTATAATCACATGCAAGCACGTCACTGTAATAAAAGTATAAACACTGTAACACATGAGATAAGATATATAACACTATACTTGATTATGTATATGTCATCTCTGTCTTGTGTATGATCAGAAAATTTGTATCATAAAAACCCTATATATAATGCAATATGAAGAAATGGACATAACTCACACTTAGGCTCAGTTCCAAGCACTCAAATCATATTTGGCTATCTTTTATTTTCCCTTTCACCATTTCATCTCTCTATATGGCTCTGCCATTGTCAATACCATCACCTCACTCACACTGTTTTCTTCTACTTTATTGTCATTCACCACTCCATTCCATTATGTGCTCTTTTCTAATATATGCTTCACAATAAGACAACTATATTCCCACCTTTTATTGCAATAATAGATATATCTAGTCGTTAAAGTTCAATATATCCAAGAAACATCACGAAATTAAGTTGATTTACCATTTATGCACTTCCACTGCCTATAAACTAGAATCCTAAAATCTTAAACTCACACTGCCTAAACCCAAATCCTAAAATCCTAAACCCACACTGCCTATAAACACAGCTGCATAACAACACAAGGAAGTCCATAATTATCAACAACACAAGGAATGATCAAATTCATTCATTTTTACCGGTGCACAAGTGTAGAAGCAAGTCATTTTTTCTAGTGCACAAGTGTAAACTCTAACCCTAAATCTGAAATTAAGCCATTTCGACAAATGAACTCACAAATTGATGAACCCGAAATCATGAATTGTTAAATACCCTAACCGTAAATATGAAATTAAGCCATTTTGTGAAGAAATCTGAAGAAGTAACATTTAACGGAGATGACGAAGAGCCGGAGATGATGATGACGGCGAGGCGAGGTTGGAAATAGAGAGCTTGGAGACGAACTGGACGGTGAGGTGAGGTCGGAGACAGAGAGCTAAGAAACGAGCTGGACGGCGATTGGAGTTCTGTAGTTGTAAACGGCGACAAGGTGAGCTTCGAGAGAGGACAACGACGACTGGCCGAGAGTTGAGAAAGGGAAATCGGAGGAGAGAGGGAAATCGGAGGCAAGGCGATTGAGCAAAGAGGGAAATTTTCAGAGAGTGATGCAAGAAGGAATTTGATTTCCCTCTAAGTGTTGATGTAAAAACTATTACCGGCGAGACTTTGGCAAAATCTCGCCGGGTAAGTGGTCACGTGCAAGTAAAAAAATGCATGTGTCCGCCTACCTAGCGAGGTTTGTACAAAGTCTCGCCGGCTAGGAGGTCACGTGAATTTTTATGCAACATGTGCCACCTAGCCGGTGGTCATAATATCTCGCCGGGAAATGATATGACCGTTGTGGTCATAATCCGCCCGTTGACTAGTGAAACCAACCCGGCGAGATATGTTGGTTTTACGAAACCGGCGAGATATAAGTCTCGTCATGTTTGTGTAACCAATCCGACGAGATATGTCAATATCTCGCCAGAAATAAGCGAATTTCCAATAGTGTAAGTAGCATAAAAAACACTTACACTTTTCTATAACAAAATGTGATGTGAACTTTGTTTTTCATGCAAAATATACTATTGAAAAAAAATGATTGATATTAATTTTAATTTACACATCAAGAATATTTTTGCCTCAGTAATCTTCTCATTTTTATCATAAAAATTATTTGGATAAAAGACACAAAATCACACTTAACAATACCTAAAAGACACATAACTACCCCATTTTTTCCAAACGAACAGTGAGCTACACCCAAATATCATTAATTGACAGATAGCACATGTCGTTAGAATTTCTGTTAAAATTTGAGGTAAAAAGACAAAAATGCCCCTGTCCATACTTCAAATTTTCAAAACCATGTCATTGTGAGGATTTTGGTTGTTTCTCCCATAACCGTGGCTCAAGCTTCGCCGGCCTCGTCTCCGACCTCCGACCGACTTCTCCAATCGTCCTCGGCTCCTCGCCACTGACTGGAGACTCGTCGGTGCTCATCGCCGGAAAATAGAGTAATTATTAATAACTTTGAAATAATTGTAAATTAATAAATCAAAGAAAAGAAATAGAATAATTATTAATATATACCTTGGAATTGCAAGCTTTCTCCTCCGATCCAAGCCATGAAATGAGTTCGGCGATGGCTCTGTTTTTCGGAGGTGAGAATATGATAGTTTTACATGGTATTAGAGCATGATTAAGTTGAGTTTTAATTTCTAGTTGTTTATGTGGTTTTTGTAATTTTTTTCAGGAGTGGCTGGTTTGGCCATTTGGACTGTGACACTTCTGGGCAATCTTGCAGGAGGTGCTCTTCTTTTTTACAACACAAGTGCCTTGGCTCAGTGAAGAGCCAATACTTACTTTAAATTTCTATTTTCCTTTTATTGCTTGTCACTCAAGTAATTGTAATATTTTGTATGTTCTGCTATTCAAAACTCTGTAATGACACAAAGCTCTAAGAACATCTCTCATTCTGCCTATTTCGCTTCCTTGTATTTTTCTATCAGCAACAATTCTGAAAATCCTTCAGTAAAACAGTTATAAACTCATGATCGTTTTTTTTCTCTTTTCTGATAAACTTACAATATACGAATCTACATTTCATGCCAACCAAATTTTATATAACTTTTGGCACAATTTGGATAGTAGAGAATGGTGTATTAATATATATTTCAAACTCGGGTTAATAATTCAAATGAAGCAACAAAAATTTACAAATGGAAGCAACATTTACGTTTAAATCTCCTCAAAGATGGCTTCATCGTCTTCTGGAGGAGGAGGCAAGTTTCTTGCAAATGGAGTGCCCGACTGTCCACTCCAATCCGCCATCTTGGACCGAACAATCTATTGCAAGCAAGAATCAGGAAATGCAATTTACTTCATCGTATATTTTTTTCAAAATTATTATAATTACTCTGTTTTCCGGCGACGGGCTCCGGCGAGTCTCCGGTTAGTGGCGAGGAGTCGAGGACGACTAGAGAAATCGGTCGGAGGTCGAAGACGAGGCCGACAAAGCTTGAGCCACGGCTAATGGGAAAAACAACCAAAATCCTCACAATGACATGGTTTTGAAAATTTGAAGTCTGGCCAGGGGCAATTTTGTCTTTTTACCTCAAATTTTAACAGATTTTAACAGAAATTCTAACGGCATCTGCTATCTGTCAATTAATGATATTTGGGTGTAGCTCACTGTCCGTTTTGAAAAATGGGGTGGTTAAGTGTCTTTTGGATACTGTTGGGTGTGGTTTTGTGTCTTTTACCCAAATTATTTTAAACCATTTTATACTATGATCAGTTTTTTAATAAAAACAAGTTATTTTATAATAAAAAAGGACAAATTGCAAATACTTTCCCGTAAATATTGGTCACTAATCATTGATATTTACCCAATGCTTAAATTGTCACAAATAATTACCTAGATGAATACATTTCTTGCACCATACTACCAAACATGCATGTGCCTGCTTTAGTTTGGAAGAGAGATTTTTAGGATTTATCTACGAGAGTTCTGAAATTACTCGTGGTGAAGAAATAAAATTGGTGGACTCGCTGTGAAAAAAGTGAAGGCCAAGCTAGCGCAAGAAGAAATGGAACCCGAAACTTGACCCAAAATCAAACAGAGTCATGAAACTCCAAGAAAAATATTCATTTGGGTGATCATGTGTAAAATCTGCAATTTGCCCTTATAAAAACTACTTTAAGTTTTTTTAAAGAAAATAGGGCAGAACCAGCTGGTTCCAGCAGTCTGGCAAATTGCATTTTACATTAACATATTTCAAAAGGTCATAGATTCATCCTCAGTGATTAATAGTATTCTAAAAATTCCCGAATTGTCCAATTAGTTTTGGATTAATCTGGTGTTTGACCTAAGTTTGATGCTGGGAGGAGTAAATGACATGTTGAAGACAGAGTGCACAAACCAGATTTTAGCAGAGTATCAACCCAGCGGAACAACACAAGATCTTAGTTAGAAAAGGTACCGAATTTCTACATGACAAAGCATAACTAATTTGTATTTGAGATTTGCATTGAAGACTGAATACATTCATATATGATGTACCTTATTAAGATGAAGTTAGAGAAATACAATGGACAACAATAAGACAACCAAAATTGAAATGTGCCAATAGCAGTTAGAATCAATTGATTAACCTAATATTGTGCAAATTAACCAGACTTCAATGCACATCAAGAGTCTCACCTCAAAGAAGAATCCTTGGGGTGATTGGAATTTGATCTGCCAACTCCAAAACACTGTCAATTAGAGTTGATGAGCATAATCTTTGCAACCAAATGCTCACACTTTGCTAAATTGTTCAATGCTGAGGCCAATAAATGGAGAGTACAGGCCAAGCTCCTTCCAAGTACAAAGTATATTAAACACAAGCAATATCTTTCTTTTCCACATTTGATTGTGGAAGTTGAGCTTTACAAACTAAATCCAACAGCAGCCGCGTATCTTTCTCAGTCCCATCTCTTCCATTTTACTCCTCACAACCGAAACATCCAACCATCGCTCTGCTGCTGCATAGATGCTAGACAACAACACATAATTCGCAGGATTCGTCGGTTCAAGCTCGAGGAGTTTATCAGAAATTACCTTCCCCAACTCAACATCAGAATATAACTTACATGCCCCAAGGAGCGCTCCCCATGCTCCGGCGTGAGGCTCTATAGGCATTGCTTTTAGAAGATCGTGAGCTTGTCTTACTTGCCCTGACCGACTGAGAAGATCAACCATGCACGCACAGTGATCAGGAGACGGGTCAATACCGAAATCATTCTTCATGGATTTGAAGTAGTGGCAAGCCTCCTCAACAAGCCCAGCACGGCTACAAGCTGCCAGGACAACAGTGAAGGCCACTTCATCCGGAGACAGCCCTTCATTCAGCATCCTATTAAAGAGGCCAACAGCTTGAACTCCATCCCGATGGATTGACATCCCTTGTATCATAGAACAATAAGCAACTAAACTTCGACTAGGCATCTCCTCAAACAATGCCACCGCCCTCTCCATGTTTCCACACTTCACATTCATGTCTATTCGAGCAGCAGCAACATGAGCCAGGCCAGGATCGATTGAGCTACGAGTAATATAAAAATCAACCCACTTAGCTAACTCTAAACTACCCATTTGAGAGCAAGCCAACATCAAGCTCACCAATATAAACTCGTCAGGTTTGACATTTCTCAAACCCATTTCATGAAAAATATTCACCGCCTCATTAGGCTGACCGTTCTGCACATAACCAGAAATCATTGCAGACCAAGCAACAATATCTAAACAAGGCGCTTGCTCAAACAAAAACCTCGCAGACGCCATGTCGCCCGTCTTAGCATATCCATCAATCATAGTAGTGAAAGAAACCACATCCCTATAAGACATTGCATCAAACGCTCCAGTAGCACTCGTCATATCACCCAATTTCACATACCCATGAATCAAAGCATTCCAAGACGCCACATTTCTCTGAGGCATTTTGTGGAACACCCTTCTCGCCTCCTCTAAATCCCCAACACCGGCATACCCAGCAACCAAAGCCGTCCAAGAAACAACATTCCTCTCAGGCATTTCGTCGAACACTCTGCGCGCACACACAACCTTTCCACATTTCCCATACAAATTAATCAAGCTCGACCCCACAAATACATCTCCATCAACCCCAGACCTCACCGCCGATCCGTGAGCCGCCCTCCCTTCCCGAACCTTACCAGCAACCGAGCACGCCTTAATCACAGACGGAAACGTGTACCTATCAGGCATAACGCCCACTCTCTTCATACCAACAAAAACCGAAATCGCCTCGGAAAAAAGCGATTTTTCGCAGTGCCCTTCGATGAGAGAGTTCCAGAGAACGGCGCTGGGGTTGACGACACGACCCAAAACGCTGGCTGAGTAAGAGAGCGAGAGGAGCGAATTGGAGAGGCGAAGGAACTGGGTGACGACGAAATGGTCTTGCTCGAGGCCTCTGCGGACGATTTGGGCGTGGACTTGGTGGATTTGGGAGTCGGATTTGCAGGACCTGAGGAGGGCTGAAATTGAAGGGAGTGAGTGTTTGAGATCAATGGCCAATGGAAATGATGAATGACATCGCCGAAGAAAATGCATTACAGAGGGACTAAAGCATTGCTCTTCCTCAGATTCACTCTACTCTAAAGCTTATTGCAAGTATCTTTGGAAATGTAGCATAATGGGCCTTGTTCAAGTCCAGTATCTAACTCAGAATGGGATAGGCCCATTTAACTGGAAGAAAAATCAAAATCAAACAAAATATAAAAATTGATGCCCTTATATTTTTAATTATTTTTGTCCTCTTTTAATAAAATATACATTTTGCTGCTGCCGAAGTTTATGATAACATGAATATAATTAATTAATTTAGACGATTAACATGGCAAATCACAATTTGAAAACAAAAAATCTAGAAATGTGAATAAAAATTGGAGCTCCTGCCATAATTTCACATCAGTAGTACTTTTGAGTCTCTTTACTTTACATCTGTAACTTAACTTGTCCACGACAAGGCTCTACAATCACTGATGCTATTTTAATGCAAACTGAGCAGCGATTGCTGCAACATACCGAATAGCTCTAATAATGCCAAGCAAAACATGAATAAGCACACCAAAACAAGTAATTCTCCTCCACGTGAAAATTGCATTTTGACTACTGTCATTGCAGGTGACCAGAAAAGAGCACATCTCACCGCTTTGATTTTCTTG
Organism: Geranium rotundifolium; assembly: GCA_963920655.1. NCBI lineage: Eukaryota > Viridiplantae > Streptophyta > Magnoliopsida > Geraniales > Geraniaceae > Geranium > Geranium rotundifolium. The sequence continues at coordinate 6,818,922 of OY987318.1, forward strand.
CGCTCTGGACTTCACCGGTTGCTAGCCTCGACTTCAAGGCACTCCCCGGTACCATAGGAGGTCTCTCGTGCGTTGTGCTAACAGGATCTCGTGAAGGCCACGGTTGGCCCCATTGCCTTGTCGGGCTGGCTAATACTCCAGAAGATCCTACCATTGAACCAGACAATATTTGGCCCTTAAGACCCTTCACCGGTTTATATCTATGCAACTCATCAGTGTATCCGTTTCCTTGAACTTGATTCTGAAGCTCGGAGATTCTGTCCCAATGTAAACCATTTCCTGCATTTTGGCTACTTCCGGTTTGGATGTCCTGTTCAACCCCATCTGAGACGTACCTTTGTTGAGAAGTGCTTCTCCTTGATACTCTCTCGGAAGTAGACCTTCTTCCTTTGACTTCATTCATAACGGCAACCCTTCTTAAGTCACGAGCAGCTCCAGCATAAGTCCATTTGTAGCTCTTGTCATTGTTGTCCATATTTAATTCTATAGAATGGAGATCACTTTCAGCAGAGTTCTCTTCACACTCCACTCCATTGTCCACTGTGCCTTCCTCTTCCTCTCTTTCTTTGTTACCATGCCGCATTTTAGTAAAATAGGATGCAATCCCTTCGTCCTTAGAATGATTTACAGAACCACGCCCAGTATCTTTAGACTTTTTTGTTCCCAAAAAGGCTTCAAGTTGATTCCTTAGCTTAGCTATGGCTGTATTTTTCTCCTCGAGTTGATATTTAGCATCAGAGTGTTTCATTTGAACTCTCTCCTTGTGTAATTTATCAGCTAATTGCATAATCTCCCTTTCCTTTTCAACTTCACGCATCTTTGCAGACTCTTTCTTGAACTCTTGCCCTTCACCTTCATTACTGCCGATATCCATGGCTAATTGCTCACAAACTTGTTCCACTATCTCTCTTTCTCGCTTCTCATTCTCAAGTTCTTTCACTGACTTCAGGAGTGCAGCCTTTGTTTCGGATAGTTCCTTTCCGAGTTTCTTGTTTAAGCTTTCAAAACGTCTCCTCAGCTTCCTCTCTATGTCAAGTTCTCCTGCTATAGATTCAATAGCAGCCTCAACCACATCTTGCTCTTTGTTTTTCCAAGCTGCCTTTTCATCAGCAAGGCGCTTCATGAAATAGTTGAGCTCATTCTGGTCTGAGCGCTGTTCGTGGATATACTGATTGACCTGCAAACGAGCCCTCTCAAGCTCAGCGTGTAAGGCTGATATAAGGGACATGCTTGAAGAGGGCCGGTCATCATGACCCCACATGCGGTGGATAATTTTGAGCAGCTCTTTAGATGTTGTCAAAGCATTACTAACATCCTTCAAACAAGTCTTGGATCCAAATGTTGATCCTCTTGAAGTCTGAGCTCGAGATCTAGTCTCAACCTGTTTGGCAAAAGAGTGAATCAACATACTTTCCAAAATACTCTGATGTAGTTGAGTGAAAGTCTAAAGCTCCAAAGAGTGTAAATAGAAATAAATAAAATCTAAACATGAGCGACAAAGAAATGGATCAATGGGAGAAGATTTAAACTGAAACTAGCTATACACACTAAAGTCAGTGTAATACAGAATGACCGAGAATGAACATCTAATGAAAGAAGTGCAGTTTTTTTATCAGCAATGTATCAAGATTTGAGGTCAAGACCTACCTTAAAAAGAAGGGAGCTTTATTTTCTACCATACATTTTTTTTTCATGACCAATTGTATGTACCAAAATTTGAGGTTGAGACCTTACTTATATTGAAGTGGCCTGTTTGCCACTTGACCCAACTTATGTTGGATCTACCCTAGAGATTGTTTTCAGAAAAGAGAAACCAAACTAAAATCCATTTGTTTCCAGTCAAAACCCAAACAGAACCTTGATTGTACCTCCATGAAACTGGCATTACTGAAAGAGTCTAAAGCCCCAACACCATGGTCTGCAACCCTTGGTCTAAGCGATACGGAAGGTGCTCTTCTCCTACTGCCTGTACCAGAACGGTCCATTCTCTAAATAAAAAAAATTGTTGTAAGAAAGTGGAAAGCACATAACTTCACGATACTTGAATTAAACAGGTAAAGCAATACTGCATTTATGGTTGCATTGTCTCAACCCTCGTATTGCAATTGCATGATCAATTGTAAGGTATGATTCTATGAAAGCGACCTTTTGGAATTTAACAACACTCCCCAATTCCAATTCTACAGAATCACCTGATATACAACAAACAAGTTCATATCTAAAATAATCCAAAGTTTAAAGCACTAAAATTAAACAAACCCACCTCAGAAACAGGACTGTGTGACGGATCAGACAAGTGAGGAGGCAGCGAGCCTGAACGCATAGACCTAGGAACCCTCTCTCTGGTTCTCAGCTCCCTCCTCAACCTCCTCTCCTCAGAGCTCTCCTTCACTCCCGGAGATGGCGTCTCATTCATCTCCCAGAGCGTTGCGGCCAGCTTCCTCGCCGAAACCGGAGCTTGCTGCTTCGCCTTGCCGCCACCGGTCTGAGACATCGAGTACCTAGGAGAATTAACGCCCATCGACGCAGACGAGCGCAAGCTCATAAGCTTACATGTAGAAACAGGCGTACCCGATCCGCCCCTCTTTCCCACGAGAATCGCTCGCTTGAATCTATAGTTCTGGATTACGGACGATGAAGACGACGCCGATGAAGAACACCCACGCTTCCTGATCTTCCCCGGAACCAAACCCTCTATACTCCAATTATGCCTCGGCATTATCAATTTTCTGTTATAGATCTCACAAATCTGTAAACGCGCACTGGGAATCAGAGAGACGCTACGGTTTGTACGGCTACCGAGAAAATGCGGGAAAATAAAACCCAGAATCACAGGATCTTCACTACTATTAACACCTAAGAAGACAATTCAGTGGTAGTGGTCTAGTAGAGCATCAATATACAACTCAATTCTTCAAATTCATTTTCTAGCATTTTCCAAGCAACCAAACAACCCCAAAAGCAAATCAAAAACCAAATTAACAAATTTAAAAACCAACCGTTCAGCTCATGGCACTCAAATTCGTTCCACAGGAAGTGAAACCAGGTCGCTCCCGAATAGACTCGTAAAGTCGAACCCTAGACAGCTGCGAGAATTTCAAGAGCTTCGAACACACCAAGATTCGATCAATACAGACTGTAACACTTTTACTTGAGCGTGTGAGGTGGGAGAGATGATGGGTATCCTCTACACTACACCACAGGTAAAACTGCCCGCGTGTCAATTTTTAATTGGTTTAGATGAACATTCCTTTGATATCTGGTGATTCAGATCAATCTTGTGGTCGGTGTTCCATCTGAGTCACCCAACGATGTGTAGCCGCCACAGACAGCATGGACTGAGTTTCGAATTATTTTTGGTTCTCGTTAAAAAGTGGAATAATGTTTGACTGCAATTTTGGCTGAATCTCAGCCCTTGGATATGAAAATACCCCAAAATTTGGAATTGGGTCAGCGGACACAATTTTCGGCGGTTAATTAGTGGTCTCTAATTAAAATTAAAATTCATAAAATATAATCACATGATAAAACTTAGTGATAAATTTAAATCATTATGTGGCTAGAAATAAAATTAATTAGAATACGATGTCACATTATATTTTAGGGAGGTTATATTGATTAATGATTATTGTCGTTGTCATTCCGATTTTGTCATTTTTATTCAATGTATTAATTAATTGTCCACATTCAGCTATTTTTTGCAATTAATTAAGGTGTGGGTTGTCAAGTGTCACGATATTTTTTGTCCTACTTGATAGTTAGATTGGTGGATCATTCATGACTGGTCCAAATACTGTTGATTGGTACTAATAGTTAAAAATACAAGAGATCGACCTACTAATTACCTAAAAATAAAAGAGATCGGCCGTTTAATTTTAATTAAAGATAATTACACTTTGTTATACTTAAATATAGTGAGATATTACTTTAATATTTTAACAACTTTTCACTCTTTTTTTAAATTCTGACAATTTTTTTGTGACAACATATTTCTAAAATAACTAAACTACCCTTGGTTTAAAAAATCGTAAATTGAATTGGTTCAATTCTGTAAATCTCTGGATCAATTTGGTTTATATTTAAAATGCAATTACAATTATAGACTCAAATCTAAAATTGAATTTGAACCATTTCATATATAGTTTGATAAATCAAATTCGACAAATTCTATTATTATTTTTTAAACTATGAGTATTTTAGTCATTTTAGCATAGGTTGTCACAAAAAAAAACTTGTCAGGTATTACAAAGAAAAAAATAATTAAGATATAAAAATATCATTTCGTTATAATTAGATGTAATAAAATGTCAGTAATTATAGTATCTTTCATATGTATGATGTATCTTAATAATTGGATAAGAATATGGGTTTTATACTTTCTTTGGGTTCATTCCATGTATTAGCAATAATTTAAGGCCAGAATCTTCCACCGTATCATTTGATAATTGTATCGATACATGTATAATGAAATTGAAAGACAGCTTGCCCTTGCCTTGATTTTGGTCCCAAACAGCAACAGAACAGACATTACTAAAAATCCTGAGAGTGTCACTTGAATTTACCTCGTTAATTTGCATGTAAAATTACGTTGTAGTTGTCTGAAATCAAGGAGTTAATTCATGAATGAGAAGACTCCAAAACACCAAAATTTAATGATTATATCACGTTCTTATTACAACCTCTCAACAAAAAAATTTAAGCCTCAAACCAATGACATTTTGCAAACAAAGTATTACTTAATTATAATGAAAAGTCAATTCCACTTCCTCATCATACTCCAACTTAAATCTCCAAGAATATCACCTAAATCAATGTTGATCAAAAAAAAATCACCCAAATCAAATTTTCAATATTTTAAAAATAAAAGATTTCAATTTTTTTAAGGTAAAAGCGAATTATTAGTTAAATAGTAACTAACCCGGCATCAAGCTGGACAACTGAAGCTACAGATGATGGGATAGACTCTTCACCATAATCCCAGCTACTATTAGTTAAAGCAAACATGACCAACTCGTGAGCCATTTGATTACGAGCAATAGCGGATAGTACGCAATATCGCTCGCTAAAGATTACTCCAACGTTGTTCAGCTCGACCCGTTTAGCATCATGTAAAGCCACAACCTCCAACTCATATAGATGGATAAATCGCGTGATCTTGCTGCATAATGTTTTACACAGGCATCCATGATAACCCCGGAGACCAATCGACTCGAACCAGTTAGCATCATGCAGAGCCACGACCTCCAACTCATACGGATGGAGAAACCCCGTGATCTTGCTGCAGACCTTCTTAAACCAGCTTCCTCGATCAATCCTAAGATCAATATGAGCATCGTGAAATTCATATCCTCCCAGTTCATTGGGTTTAACCGGATCAACCCTTCGACACTAGTGACCCCCCGTTTTCTTCCAGTACCGATCCCAATAGGACACCTAAGTGACGTATTGAATATTGAGCAAGCCGAGGCCCCCTAGTTAGGTATGCTTGCATGAGTTTACCCACTGACGCTAGATAACTCTGGTTCCCTCCTAGTACTGGCCTACCAACCAACCAAAGTCGTCCCTTCTCTGTCCAGTTAATAACAATCATGTTTTTTACAATAGGAATTGCATACGCTGAACCCTATAGTGGTTTGTACCTTTCGCCTATGGCGATTTGAGTTGTTCGTCGAAAATCGACGACGTCTCACGGCGGCTAGGCTTCGCCTGTGAGGGCTTTTAGTACGACGATTGTTCTGGGTCTTGCGGTGATAGTTACGGCGACGGCAGCTGGTGGAGAAGGAGGCAAATCTGAGAGGATGGCAGATACGGGGTCGAAGGGAGTGGGGTCGAGGCGGGATGAGATCGGAATTGCAGGCCGACGAGAGATCAGAGGAGGACGGGAGGTCACACGTAAGATCAAATATATTTTTTACTCGTTATTTATAATTATAACTTCTAATAAATTATTTTCACTTAATAAAATTTATAATGTATTTAATAATTGTTTTCATAAAAATATCAAATCAAATTACCTAATCTACTATAGATATATTATGTAATAATACATTATTTTATTAAATTATTGAAAACAACAATATGGAAAACAACCATTGAATACAACTAATTCATGATTTAAAGATTGAAAAATGTATTGTATTAAAATACAAACATTTAAATCAAAAGATTCATTGATGTAATGGTTAAGTTTGTGTCATGTAACCTTAAAAATTAAGTTTCAAACCTTGGTATGTTGAGCAATTAAATTCAAAAATACATTTGCCAAGAACAAAATATAAATATAATTTTGTGCAACCCAACTACAGTGGGTCTGAGATGGATATTTGGATCAACCAAAACAGCAGAAAAGTGATTCATCAGGACGAAGACGAAAAGTCAATACATTACCAATACATTCAAGATTTTATATTAAAAGGTTAAACCTTCTATAAATATTCAATACCTTAGTTTTAACTACTATAACGAATGTACGTATAATTATGACAATCGCTTTTGTAATAATGTGTTGAGTGTTTAGGTATGAAATGTTGATTGTTGTAATAGAAGGTCTTGAGCGGTTTCGATAAATTCTAGACTGATGAGATCTTATACTAGAAACAGAAAGCATTATACTAACGTAGTTGTCAATTTAATTAGTGAGTATTATTTCACTTATTAATAAGTATTTATGGATATTTAAGCATGATAATAATTGAATTGATAATATCTAATTATAATAGTCATTCAATCTATAATTATGGTAATTATTATACTAATAATATTGAATTTGGTGGTTAATGAATTGATAATTATTAAGTTATACATCAGCAAGGTTGTAGAACTCTGATTGCGAGAATATATCGATCAGCTGACAGAAAAGGAAACATGGCAAACTCAGGGAGATCGCGAGAAGATCGTGACAAAACACATTTTGTAATATTAGTTAAATAAATATATGTAAACTCATATTTATTATTTGTTAAAGACAAAACCAATGATATTTAATCATTTTTAATATTAAACTTGTCAATAATCTCGAAATTTAACCGTGAAACTGAAAAAGATGAGTGAATGAGGTTTTGACTTTTTTATGTTGTTTGTTAACCTAAATTTCAAACCAAAATTAATTAGGTAGACCGAATAAGACCAGATTAGATTGGACAAGACGAAATTAACTGATTTAAATTGAAGTAAAGAAGAATTAATTGATTTGGATCATATTAGACTGCAATTAATTTAAATTTTGTTGGGTTAACCGGTTTGACTGACATTTTCATTGATATCGGCCGTTTCGTCACAAAAAGCTTACAAGAACCGATATATCGTTGGTATACGGCCGATAGCGGGGAAATTCTATAACACTGCACATCAATACCCAAGCCTAGCACGCATTCACCTCAGGAACAAATCGTTAATATCCAACGGATACTATTACCATTCTTAGGTTTGTATCAGCAGTACGGTTTCTACTGATTTCTTCTCTATATATAGGACAAATTCGGTACAAACATTTTCTTTCATGCGAACGTGTGAACCAAAAATGGTTTGTTGGATGCTCGTTGTTTGGTTGTCGAGGTGACATTTAGTTAACTATCAATTCAATAATTATCATAATTGGGTGCACTTTGTAACTAAGGTGGTACTTGAGTAGGTAAATAATAATTTATCATATATATTCAATAATAACCATAATTACATATTATGACTACTCATAGTCAAATAAAAAAATATATTAACCACCTTAATTAAATTTATTACACTCAAACACGTTCATACACATTAGTCAAGTCGTTATACAACTCAGACATGTCACATTAGATAATCACTTACACAAATTTGGCAGGTCATGTACCCTATGGCCTTAGTGTTCCCCACAAGTTGTCGTATTCATTTAGATCACTCGTTACGTTACAGTAGTTGACACCGAGTGAAAAAGGGTTATTGAGTGATTATGACAGTCAGTATGGTTGTCATAATTAGTATGGACCATTGTTGGACCTGGTTTTTTCCTCATTACAGTCTAGACTCTCATTACACTTTTTCCATTGAGGGTTCAGTCTCCTCTTCAGGTTGTCATAATCGCTCTAGACCATCGTTGCACCCGATTTTTCTCTAATGATTTAGTCTTCCCCTCAGGTTTTCATAACACTCCATATATGGTTCTTATACAAATTAGACAATACATTATGCACGTTAGACAAGTCAGAAAAAACTTTTAACTGTAATGCAAATATTGCAACGAATGCAAATTGAATTATCCTAAGAATATTTACCGTTTTGATAAATGAAATTATTGTACTTATATGATTGGTAAATTGAATTATGGTAATTATTTGGTTGATAAATTGAATTATAATAATTATTGGATTGATAAGACTATCATAATAAAGTATAACTACCAAGTGTCATGTCAACAACCAACATTTTTATTGTGCACGAGCGAAGTTTGCAAGTTCGCATGCTTGCTATAGTAGTTGTAGTCGAGTGCATATCTCTATATATAGGGAAGCACTCAGCTACGAACGAGTAGCCGTTTGTGAATGTAAAACACGCCAAATCATCGTAAATATGTGTATAATAGGAACGTATTTTGCTGATGTGACACTTAGTTATATTATGATAATCTTATCTACCCGATAACTAACATAATTTTCCAAAGCTTACTTGACCAATTGATTAAGCACTTGATGTTGGGTTCGAAAGTACTGACTTCGAGTCACGCTGCGGCATCTCGCATTTGTTTCCAACTTCTGTTGGACCTCTCTCCCAACTTCTGTTTGACCTTTCTCTCCTGGTGAGAGTCAAGTGGCAATATTGAGTCCCCTTCTACATAAATGTGCCAAAACATTTCCAAAACACTTAAAGATGGGGTACACTGGACAAGTAAACCTTTAGGGAAAAAGTCAAGATCTTCTACCAAAAAGTCAAAACATTATATCACTCAATTTCAACTACTGTGACGACAAAACATTATACCACTCGATTTCAGCTATTGTGACGACAAAACATTATATCACTCGATTTCAACTACTGTGACGATATTTCTTGAATGATTAAGAAAAACTTGTTTTTTTTTGTATAAGGTCTTGAGTGTATTAGTATAAGTTCTCGATTATATTTTGGTAATTTGGTATAAGATTTTTCTAATACATAATTAAATTACCTATTGAGTTGATAGTTACGACAATTATTGAATTGATAATTATAATAATTATTATTTTTTGAAGGTAAAAACGAATTTTATTAATTAAATAGCAACTAACCCGGCATCAAGCCGGATAGCTGAAGTTACAGTTGGTGGGACAGACCCCTCACCATAATCACAGCTACTGCTAGTTAAAGCAAATATGGCAAATTCGTGAGCCATTTGATTACAATTAAAAAAAAAGAACACATATTCTGATAGTAGGTAGTACGCAACACCGTTCGCTAATGATTCCTCCAAAGTTGTGCAGCTCGACCTGTTTAGCATCATGTAGAGCCACGGCCTCCAACTCATACGGATGAAGAAATCCCGTGATCTTGCTGCAGAGTGCTTCACATAGGCATCTATGATAACTCCGGAGACCAATCGACTCGAACCAGTTAGCTTTATGCAGAGCCACGACCTCCAACTCATACGGATGGAGAAACCCGTAATCTTGCTGCAGACCGCTTGAACCCAGCTTCCTCGATCAACCCTGCGATCAATATGGGCATCACGAAATTCATATTCTCCCAGCACATTAGATTTAACCCGATCAACCCATCGACACTAGGGACCCCTCTTTTCCTTACAATACCGATCACAATAGGACACACAAGTGACGTATTGAATCTTAAGCAAGCCGAGTACCTCTAGTCCGGTGTGGTTGCATGAGTCTGCCCACCGACGCCAAATAATTCTATATCCCTCCTAATTCCGATCTACCAACCAATCAAAGCCACTGGTTCCCAATTGATGACATGTAATTAATGTAGTTATTGATTTAATAATTATGATAATTATTGAACTAATTATATTCACCTCGTTACTTAAATACGTCTCTTCTAAATCTCCTTGTTTCTCTCGTCAAACCGCTGAAATTGAGTTTGCATTTAAAATAGAGTTCGCACTTCATTTCCTTCCTTTTTTTATATATATATTTATGCTCCATTGTTTCTCGATCTCTGAATAAAATATTCTATAACTCTTCATTTGGTTGCCGTAATTAGGTGCAGAGAATCCTCAAACTCTTTCAAATTTAAGAATATTGTTATAATTTTTATGTGTAATTAATGATAACAGTCACCTTAGCTTATCCCACGAGTGAGAGTTTTGAATTTGCTCATAACCAGCCACGACACTCAAAATTGCTCTATACAATTCAACACCACTCGTTAATTTTATTTAATTATTAGATTTCCGGCACTAGCTCCATCTCTGGGTTACTTACTGCCCTTCAGTAAAATTTTCTACTTATCGATTTCCGTCAAATTTAGATGATTTTTTATGGGTACGTCTTTTTAATTGGACCCGAACTAAACCACTAGAGCCTTAGGCTTAAAAAATATAATTGGATATTTTCTCCAATTTTGGGCTCTGCAGATATGGGCTTTATTTATAGAAAAGTGGGTTGATGGGCCATGATGGAAGATCACCCACGCATGTTATTTCATAGTTTAATTTTAATTGAATTGCTCTTTAATTAGTTGGGAGGCCATGTGAGTTACTAATAATGGTAACTTCGATTTTGCGTATCTGATCATATATTGTAGTTCATAATTCATGCTCCATGTTTGGCCAACCATAAATGAATAAGATTAAAATTCATATGATTGATGTCAAATAATATTTTTAAACTGTTGAATTGAATTTAATAGTATAGACTTTGTGGTGGATTTCATGCGGTTGATTGACGGATACTGAGAGGATTCTGAAAAGGGTTAGAATAAAATATCATATTATGTCATGGAGTAGTGGAGACTATGATTGATATTCGATACCATTTTCATCAAACCAGCATTTACTAATTCGGTCAAGGTCACTGATAATAACATGAAGTATATTATTGAATTGATAATTTGTTCAAAAGTATTATTACATTAAATATAAGCTACAGATGCTTAGGCTTACAGTATAAATAAGAAATCTATTGAGAATAGCTAATATATGAGACAAATATATATATATACAATTAACACACTCCCAAACTTAATGCGGTCTTAACAATTAAGTTTGGAAACTAGAGTATTGAACCGTCCAGAAATCAGAGGCTTGGTAATGATATCATCAGTCTGATCATCAGAAGAGACGGCACATAGAGTGATAGTGCCCTGATTGAGGTGATGGCGGACAAAATGACAATCATTTTCCATATGTTTGGTGCGTTAATGGAAAACGTCATTATGAGTGATCTGGATAGCACTTCGGTTGTCACAATGAATTGAAGTAGCCGAGATTATGAACAACGCCCATGTCATTAAGCAACCAACATAGCTAAAGGAGTTCAGAGGTAGTATTGGCAAGAGCCCGATATTCTACCTCTGTACTAGAACGGGCAAGAGTCGTCTGCTTCTTACTTCTCCAAATAATTACATATGTGCCAAGAAAGAAGCAGTATCTCGTAGTAAAACGTTGATCATTAGGATCACCAGCCCAATCTGTGTCAGAGAATGCATGTAATAACATAGGTGATTCACACGAGAAGTGAAGACCATGAGACAGAGTGTCTCGCCCATATCGCAGAATTTGAAGAACAACCTCATAATGTGTACGTGGTGCACACATAAATTGACTTACCACATGTATTGCATATGCAATATCCGGACGTGTGACAATTAGATAGACAAGACTACCAACAAGTTGTCGATAAAGAGTAGCATCTGGAAGAAGCTTTCTGTTCGAGGGTGTCAGCTTCTTTTTTGCCTCAATGGGAGTGGAGGCGGCCTTACTATCAGATAAGCCTGCCCGAGAAATAAGATCAGCTGCATATTTTGTTTGAGACAAGTGATAACCGGACGACACTGTCGAGATCTCCAACCCAAAAAAATATGTGAGTGGATCAAGATCCTTAATATCAAATTGCTCACTGAGATGACGTTTGAGATCGAAGATACTAGAGCTATCATCTCCGGTGATGATCATATCATCCACATATAGAAGAAGTAAAATGTGGCCACGAGTAGTCTGTTTGACGAATAAAGCAGTATCATAAGGACTAGAGGTGAAACCAAGATCGATCATCTTCCCACTGAACTTTGAAAATTATGCCCTTGGAGCTTGCTTAAGTCCATACATGACCTTTTTCAGGCTACAAACTGTGTTTGGTGGATGATCGTACCCAGGCAGGGGCTGCATATGTACATCCTCGGTTAGGTCTCCATTAATAAAAGCATTCTTGACGTCCATCTGAAAAAGTCCAATTTCGTCTGGCTACAACTTCCAACAAACTACGAACAGATGTAAATCTAGCAACTGGAGCAAATGTCTCCTCATAATCAATCCCATATTCCTGAGAAAATCATCTTGCAACTAGTTGAGCTTTGTAACGCTCAACATTCTTCACTTTATATACCCATTTGTAACTCACCACAGACTTATCATTAGGTAAAGGTATGAGATCCCAAGTATGAGTTTTCTCAAAAGCCCGAAGTTCCTCAGTCATTGCTTGCTGCCACAAAGGATTAGTACATGCCTCTCTATATGTACGAGGTTCATAGACAAACAAGACAGTAGAAGCGACTCGGGAAAAATTGGGCAATGTTACCTGATAGTCTTGAAGATGAGACGGAGGGTGTGTTTGACGGTGAGGGCAAGATGAAAGCACATGATCTTCTGGCTAAAAACATTATCTATGGGAGGAGCCAAGGGAGGGTCCGCGGTGCCTGCATTTGGAGGCTCAAGAGGAAGTTCCAAAACATCATCGGGAAATAAATCTATGACGGGATTGACGAAAAAATGTGCAGATGGGGATACATGAAATTCAGACATGGATGAAAACATCTTGTGCTCCCAGAAAGTGACGTGTCGAGATATGCGGAGACGTTTGGATAGATGATCCCAACATCGATATCCCTTATGTTCAATCCCATACTAAACAAATCAACAAAGACGAGCACGAGGCTCTAGATTATTTCGTTCATGATGTTGTAAGTGGACAAAACAAAAACACCCAAAGACACGAAGAAGATTATGTTGGGTTTTTGTGCCCTATCACAATGTATTTTCAATCTAATCATGTAATAAAAATTAGTAGTTGAAATAAAATCGGCATTCATATTACTAAGTGTTGTAGTAATATCTTAAGTATTATTTGATTTGTATCATTGATGTGTCAACACATAATAGTAGATCTACAGATCAGATAAAATCTTACTTGAGCAGTCTCCGATCAGAATAGCTTCATAAGAAGCGATCGGTATGAGGCTAACTCTAAATGATCACGCTCTACTGATCATGGCCAGAAGGGGGCCAGAGTTAGGTCATAGTATCACCAGACAGGGGTGATATAGGACGACCCGATCATGAGTATGTTACATAGACACAGTCATGAACATACTCATATGTCGGCACATGAAATCACATCCTCAGACAGAAGGACTATTGAGGTCACTGTGTAATGAGTGACGAGTTTGACTCAGTCTAACGTCTCCTATAAAAGGGTTACAATGACGACTGTGATTGGCTCGATCACGAGTTACGTGAGTTGACTCAATAGATCGCTAAAGGATTTATCCCTCATACGGATGTGTGAGCAGATATCAGTTTAGGCCACTTGATGAGTACAACTGAATTACAATAGCATGACCATGCAGTCGATACGTAGTATCTGTTACAATTCAATTAACTCAGAATCAAGAAACAGGACAATAGAACGAGGATGACTTGTCTATGCCTCGTGGTTGTCAAAGATATCAAGAGGATAAAAGGATATATTCATGTACGACAAGGTTAAATCGAAATCTCGATAATCACAAGCGTTGGGTAATCATGATGTCTTGCTAGAGGCCACTCATGATGGAAAGGGTAAAATGGTAATTTTACCAGTCCGCCGACGTGTCGTGAGTCTAGAGGGTCACACACTAAAGGTTGAGTAAAACAGATGGAATCATATGGAGGAATCATGAGAGAGACAAAATCCGGTTTTGGATTAAACCGGATTAGACCGATTTTGATTTAGGACTAAACTGGAAATCAAGAACGGTTTAGCTGGACCAATTAATTATAATCTAATTAAATAGATTTAATTAATTTAGCTAAACTGGGCCTAGCCAGAATGGGTTTCTTTACATAATTAATTAAAAGCTTTGGGTTTTAAGCTCATTAAGGCCTTTAATTAATTATTGCCTAAAAGGGTTATAAAAAGAAAATTTTCAGATCTGAAAATTAAGGGAATTATTTTCAAAATCCCTAGCCGCTCTTCTCTCTCTCTCTCTCTCTAAGCCAACCGGCCACCCCCTCCTCCTCTCTCCGTCCCTTTTGCTTGCTTCGATCTTCTAGTAAGGATCGTTGTGAGTATCCCCGGATTGCTCTTCATGTGTGGACGATCTTTAGAGGTTACTAAATACTATTTAGTAACAAAGAGATTTTAATCAAAGATAATATTCAAGTTTTGATTCTAGCCTAGATCTCATGATCATGCAAGATCCTTATTAATTCGGATATTTGAAGTTAATTTCTTGTATGGGCATGAAATTATTTGATTGGAACCCTCAAATAATTCCTTCAGATTATAGGAAGGTGACTAACCATAAAGACAATCATAAGGGGTTTTGTTCACTATGACTGGAGATGGAACCTGATTGATAGTGTAGACTGTTGTGAGAGCAGCCTCTCCCCAAAATCGTTCAGGACATGCTGCAGAGATGATTAAAGAACGCACAGTATCAAGAATGTGACGATGTTTACGTTCCGCTCGACCATTTTGCCGAGAGGTTCCTGGACACGATCTCTGCATGACAGTGCCATGATAGGCAAGAAGGTCCAAGAATGATGTCTCTTTGAATTCAGTATCATTATCAGTACGAATATTTTAATTCCTTTAGAAAACTGGGTTTGAATCATGCTAACAAATTGAGAATATACTTTGTTGAGATCGGATTTGTGGTTCATCAAATAGATTCAAGTGAAACGAGTATGATCATCAACAAAAAATAACAAAATAACGAGCTCTCCCCATAGAGGGGGTATGAGATGGACCCCACAATAAGATCAAAAGATTCAGCTGACGTAGAATTATTATTTGAGAAAGTTAACGTATAATGTTTGGCTAACTGACAAGAAACACAATCATTAAGTTTACTGGAAATAGAAACTAATAAACCACTAGAGACTAAACTACGTAAAGGTTGAGAAGAAACATGACCAAGGCGTGCATGCCAGACATCTGCAGAGATAACAACAGCACACTGAGATGAAGATGGTGGTGGAGTATGTAAGCCAGCACACTAAGATGAAGATGGTGGTCCTCCTCAGCCCGAAAAAGCGGAGTCGGCGAAGAACTACCCACCTGCAAGAAAAATCAGGCCAGAGCAAGCTCCATGGCCGTCCCGAGAAAATTTGCATCCCACCACCAACCACATATGGGGAAAAGCCACCAGATCTTGTCTTTGTTCCGCCCAAAACCTAGTTTAACTCTCTCCCTTCCTCGATCTAATCAATCCCGCATCAGAGGAGCGGTCCGGATTAGGTAAGGATGGTCGGCGACGCGACCTTGCTAGAGAGAAGAAAGGAACGAGAGGGACGCGGATAAAGTTGTCGTCGTCGGTGGTGGCGAGTCCTATAACTTTTGGTCTGTTTAGAACACAAATTCGACGCCGAGACTGACTGGGAAGGGAAGCTTTCAAAAGACAAATCGAGGAGGACCGCCTATAGATCCTCAAGCGGGTTGAGTCCAAGTATCCGTCCAAGTCCAGTATGGTCGACGAAGGTCATGCCAAGAAGCACTGGTCTTGCTTCTATTGATGAATTTCTCAAGTTCTTACTAAATGTTTCTTGGTTTAGTAACTTACTGGTGATAGAATAATATGACTATAGATTCTATGCCTTGAGCCCATTCCCAATATGGAAGGTAGATTAAATGGTTTTGGATTGGTTTGGATTTAATCTACCAAAACGAAAGAGAGGGATGAGTGACGTGTGAGTGAAGATTAAGAGGAGATAGAGAGATGAGAGAGAGAGAGAGAGAGAGAGAGAGAGAGAGAGAGAGAGAGAGAGACGGGGTGGAGGGCACACCTATGAAAATTAAATGAATAGTTAAGGGTTTTAGGTCTTTTCAATCCAATTCTAACAACTCATTCACCTTTTAAGGGTAATTTAGTTATTTCACATGCTAAAGTTTTTAAAATCTAACGAAAATGGACCAAAAGACCAAAAGTGAAATTTTTTTACATTCATGGGTAGTCACCCTGACACAAAAAGTTCTAGGAGTGGTCATGTGAGAAACAACCAATTTCAGGAGTGTTCACCTGAAAATATCTCTTGATTTTCTAAATATAATAACATACGTTAGAAATGGAGTTCTCTCGTGTTGTAGTTTAGCATGAATATTTGGATATAATAATTATGAAATTTTGATATGAAAAAATATTGAGTGTTGAAGTTTTATTTAAATTTAGGGTTAATTTTAAATAAATATAGTTAGGTTGACACCATTTACTGATAAATACACTCAAGTTAGAAAACTGATTTTAAGCTCAGAAACGTTTCATTTTGTATCAACTTAGACAACGGGTTAGACTTCTGTTATTTTTACTGTGAAATGACAAAAATTCCTTTTATTGTCTATTAAATTTTCAAATGCTTGCCATTAACAATTCTGTGGGTCCATTTCTTGGCAAGCTATGGACTGAAATTAACGAGACACACATGACCTACAAGTCCACGAGCCAGATCACATTTTTCAAAATTTCCGGAGAGAAAATAAAAAACAAGCGGTGAGATCGAAAATCACAAAGTTAATCAAGTTCGGCGAAGGATAGAATTCGAAAACCAACCGATTCGTCCCATTGTTGAGCTCAATCGGCTAATCAAGCTCAACGAACCTTCTTCAAATCTCGAAAAACTCCTAGAAAACTCAAAACTCAAGTTGAAAATTTTCCCAAAACTTCAAAATATGCGAAACACACATGGCCTAGACTGCAAATTTCAAAATTCCCACCAGAAAAAAAAAATCAACCGAAACAAAACTACACCACAAAGTTAATTAAGCTCGACTTGCAATCCATTGCTTGCCAAGAAATGGATCTAAAAAATTGCCAATGACAAACATTTGAAATTTGATAGACAATTAGAGACATTTTTGTCGCTTCACATTAAAAACTAATTGAAAACTAATCTCGTTATCTAACTTGATAAAAATAAAATTTTACTGAGTATTCAATCATGAATTTAATGAATTTAAGAAGTCTTTCAAAGTCTTGTGGTATTCATTCATGATTTTAGAAATACTTTTAAAGTCTTCTGGTATTCAATCATGACTTTAAAAATACTTTTAAAGTCTTGTGGTATTCAATCATGACTTTAAAAATACTTTTAAAATCTAAAGGTATTGTAAATGTCAATGACTTTAAATGAGTTTGAAAAATGGATGACTTTGAAAGTCTTTGTAGGCATAAAAAACTCTTTAGAAGTATCATCTCAAATAATGAGATTTGCAAAGTCATTCCATTAAAACCATCAAGACTCTTTCAAGACTTGAAAGAGTCTTGTAAACTTTAAGAATCCGTGAACTTTTAAAAGTCATTCAAAATCCATTAAAATTCTAATTAAATACACCCCCCTAAAATCACTTTTCTAACTTAAGTATATTTATCTGTAAATGATGTCAACCTAAGTGTACTCTTTTAAAATTAACCCTTAAAATTAATACTCAAGTAGTAATGAGTTGCGAGCGGAAGATTAGCATATGCATTTGTAGAAGAAGGTTAGTCACTTTCAATATTTTAATTAAAGCAAGATTTATTGTCTTCCTAAGAGTGTTTAATGCTAATATCTTTTTATCATGGGACTCTTATATATGTAGCATGTCTAATAAATTAAAATAATTAATTATTCATAAAATTAATAATGATAATAGACAAATATAATAAAATAAAAATATATATTATTTTTTGATATTATTTTTTTAATTACATCATATCCTAAATTTACCATTTAATTCATTTCTCACCATGATCACAACGGGATTTGAAACTCAGACCTAATATTCCCATGATCAGTTGATCCAACCCAATCTAATAGGTAAAAGTGTCAATATTTTGTCAAAATATTTATAAAATGACCACAAAAATCTTAGTACTTAGACCCAAGATTTTGATAAATTTCATGGCTAACACTTTTGTGGTACTAGTGGCCGGTCTAAAGGCGCAATGTAGAGTTAGGTTAGTCCATTAGTTGAGGATGGAAATTGGAAAGAGAGCAAAGAAACAGACGGGTGGTCTATTTCAGGTTCAAAGTTAGGCCAAGAGTGAGACAGGTCGGTCCATTTTTGTTCAAATTTGGTAAATAGTCGGCTTTGCCATTAACTTACTCCTCAAAGTGCACCACTTTTTAGGACACAACCCAATTCAAGTTGACTACAAAACAACACCACCACCACCCAAAGCACATGCAATCAAATGCATACAATATATATCTGCGTTTAATCATTGACACTTCTATTTTATTTTTATTTATTCATTTTGGTTATATACGGCAACCCCAATTTTCAACACTATCAACTGTTTTTCCTCTACATTTTTCCTGGTTCATTCTTTGAAAGTGATTGATTCACTTTATTCTCATACATATATTGATATATGTGTGTCTTCGAGTACATCTCTTAAAGTGATTTTAGTGTTAGATATTATAGAATAATATTAACAAATTGTGGAAGTTAAATTAATAAAATTATAAATACAAACAATTTATGAATGATACAAAAATACATGAAGCTTTACAAATTATTGGATGCAAATTCGAGAAATAGTCGAGTCATGTTAGACATTTTTCTTAAAATGTATCTGTTCTCTTTTTGGTGATGGAATCAACGAGCGTACACTTTCTAGGATCAACGATTTTGAACTAGAACCGTACATCAAAAGTTTAGTTTCAGTGAACTTGACCTTGTGTTTTTTTTTATCACGAATATTAGAAATAATATTTGATACCAAAAGAAAGAGGAGAAACAAATTTCATGTTCTTGGTTATTGAGATGAGTTGAAAAGATAAAAGAAATGATCATCTATTTATAAGGATCATGTCAATTTTAACCATAAGATTTCTAAAACCAATGTATACTAATTTTGAAGAATGAAAAAGTTTTGCAACATAAGTCTTCAAGAGAGTTACATGCATATTATGTGCATTATGTCACGTGAATGAAGAAAGATCATTCAACACTTTTATACTCTACATTTTTTTTCTTTTTTTTAGTACCTTGAATTTTATTTTGAAACAATAATTCCAAAATACCCTGAATTGAACCAAAATTAAATATGGTCTAATAGAGAGAACCGGCACAAATTTTAAACAGTGTAAAAAGACAAAATTACTCACAATTATTCATCAAATTTTCAAGTGAACGTCACCCTTTCTATTTTTTATTTATTTTCTCTCTCCTTTCTCCATTTCTCTGTCCTCTCCTTCTCCGGTGGCCGTCCCTTTGCCCCGAGACTTGCTGTCACAGCTCGACCTTCTCCGCCTCCGAGGCGTGTGCTCCAAGTGGCGGTCCTCTGTCCTTCTCCGGTCGAGCACCAAAGGGTCACGTGCAAGCTCCGACAAGCAATTAAATAGCACGTGGGAGATGATGAGGTGAGGCCGTTCGTGGGCAAGTGCATGGCTCATACGACCGTCTCTTTAACCTTATAAGTTTGGCGACCAAATCCGACGTGTTACATGTCGCCTTCGACGCTTGGAGCTCTTTGGTCGACCATTGCTTCCTCCAGATCGAAGTTTTCCGACCGCCCGATCTCGTTAAGGCTCGGTCTTGCATAATCATAAAAGGAGAGAGGGGATAAGAAATGAGTTCAAGAATTCAAAATTTTCACTCGCCGGAAAGTGTGCCGGAACATTTTTTTCGACACAGTTTTCGGCGAGTGAAAATTTTGAATTCTTGAAAACTTTCCAGCACCCACCACCACCGCCTCAGCTCCGGGGCCGACCACAACCACTACCACCGCTTCAGCGACCTCCACCACCACTCCGGCCACCTCCACCGGTCATGCGTCGTCATCTCTGTCGGGTGAGGGGTCCATCATGCCCGCCTCCAACTCGGCTACTTCCGTCGGCGTCGTCGGAGTGTTCAAGGGAGGAGAAGGAGGATGAGGAGGAGGAGAAGGAGGGAGGTGGAGAGAGATGGGATGAGGGGTATGTTTCGAAAATTTGAAGTTGACTTAAGGGCATTTTAGTATTTTCAACAATTGAAATTTGACCAGATTAGACTCGATTTAATTTTGGTTTAATTTCAAGGGTAATTTAGGTATTTTTTGGTAAATAAATTGTCAGTTGTCCCAAAATGAAATTCAGGGTACTGAACAAAAAAGTTGGCTATGAAAGTGTCAAAAGTGTATATTTAAGTGCACAAAAGTGTCATTTTCCCTAATTTTATTTATATTTTCAACAATCCACCACATAAATGAAATTGAGTGACACCAACAAAAAGACGACACTCAAAGGCTTGAGTAGGCTCGACACGATACAATGATTAATTCTACAGTCAATACATGTATAGGCTAGGTAGGAGGTACCATTGGACCTTCCCTTATGAAGACGTGCCGACTTTACTGGCTGAAAAAATAGACGCAATGTCCTTGAATTGTTCTGTCGTTCATGTAAATGATAACATGCCTCATGCAAGTCTCTTCCTGACCCAAGTCCAGTTCTTATGGTTATGTTGATTTTGGTCGTGAACATTATCTTGGTTCCGCGTGAGACTCTAAAGGATTTAGCCCCTCAATCCTCTGTTGAAGCGACCTCACTTCTCTCTCACGTTGGTGATTTCTTATGGGCCAAGAAAAAAATGTGGCGGGCTTCCGGCCCACCAATATTGAGCATTTATAAATTAAAAATGCAAGTTTTGTAAAGCAATTGAAAAGGCTAAATAAGAGACAAATTTTGAAAGGCAAAAAAAGGAATTTCAGAAAAATGTGGGGATGATTTTAGCAAGAGACTAGCCAAGGAGAGTGATATCTAATTGGGTTTTTTGTGAGTTTAGAAGCAAGTTTGTGGCGGTGTACCTCATAAGTCGTTTTTATCATCTATAATCCCACCTTAGCCTAAGCCTTAAATTATAAGGCGGAAAATGCCCTACACATGGATTCACTCAAGGCACTAGAATTCTCTACGATTAATGTAGGGAGGGTAAACTCAATAGCATATGAACTCTAAGATTTAGGTGAAAAGTGATCAGTTTGGTAGAGAAAAATGTATTGATGAATTTAAGATAAATTAAGAGAATTGTGTCAATTATTTCACTTTGATTTTCCTTTGAGTTCTCGGGTTTATATGTCATGTTATGCATCTTCGTTCATTTTTTGTGCACAGTAGTTCTTAGCCAATTCTATGGTTGATTTCTCGATGTAAACTGAATTTCGTTCATGATTGTAACATTTTATGCCAATTCTGAATTTTCAAGTTTCTTAACAACTGTTGTAAAATTTAAGTCTTTTTATTATTGTTGCATAATAAGATTGAGTCTAATTCATGTGCATTTGCGTTGGGATTCATGGAATTCCATTCTGATAAGCTATGGGAACAACCTATACTCCTACGAATTTATCTCGGGGTTTAATTAGGGACAATAATGTATTTCCATTTCGATGATTGCCTTTTCCTTATTATTATCTTTTCTCATTACGAGAAAAGTTAAGTGTGGGTGGTTGATGACGAAGAATCTTTGCATTCTCTTAAGGCAATTTATCTTAATTTTAACTTCATTTCTCCCTGAATTTTCTAGTTTCTATGGTGAACCTTAAGATTTATGCTTCACGGGTGTGTTGAGTGCATTTCAGGTAAGAACAAGGCATTTTGGACTTAAAATTGACCTAAAGTAAATAAGTGACTTGACGATCCGAGCAGCCGAGTCACCCTAGCCGAGTCTCTAAAATTGGCTAATTTTGCCAATGACTTGACCAATTAAATTTTGCCGAACAGTGGCTATCAAATGGAAAAGTTTGTCAGTCGAGTTCCCTAGCTGTCTCTAGACTCGACTAATTTTTTCAGGGACAACCAATTAAATTTCATAAGGAAGTAGCTACCAAGTCAAAAGAGCCAGTAACTGAGTCCCCCAACCAACGATTGATTATTTTTTGGACTCGGCCAGTTATTTTCCCGATGGACAGAGAGCAGAGCTCAGTGACCGAGTCCCCACTCGGCTACTTCACTTGACAATTGGCCACCCATACAGGACAAATATGCTTGGCAAGACTCAGCTATTTAAGTAGATTTTTGTTTAACTCTTTTCCGTTTTAGAAGATCATCGGCTCTGCTATATTTACCTCACTTAGGGTTCTGAGCAAGAGGATGATTTTTTTGGTTTGAGAGAGAGATCGATTAAAGGAGAAGAAGAGGACGATGAAGCATACACATGAGAGGGAATATCACGTGAAAATCAAGCGATTAAGGTTTTGCTATAGGTTTCTACATGTTAGGGTTATTGTATTGTTTGTTGGAGATTGACTGCACTTAATTACTGATTTGTGGTATGTAATCTAGAATTATCCATTAGATTAATAATATTAATATCGATTATGTGCGTATTTTGTATTTTCTAGATATTGGATTTGGGATCATGCATATGGTTGTTGATTATAGTATGAGTAGCTAAGTTAACCGTTGGGGATCCAAGTGCGAAGGGGATGCAATGAATTATTGTAGCATTGTGTGATCTAGGTTTGAGGGTACTTTGATTGAGATTTTAAGTTTGATTCTTAATGCTTTATCTTCTAGATATACTTGATGGTGAAACAATTTAGGAAGATATGAAATAGCAAAAAACCTAAGTGAATTATCAAGCTTGAAACTTGGACTTACATTATCGCCAATAGGGGTAATGCGTACGAGGGAAAATGAAAATAAAGTGCAGTCGTCCTTTCCCATTTTCATTTTTTGTCAGATGTACTAATACCCTACCCTGGTTATATGGAAATCCTAATTGAAACTCTTCGTTGTTGGGTGAAAGACACCCCATTTTCACATTTTTACGGTTTTTTTCTCTATCAGGGTTGGAGTTGCAATAGTCTTATTATTTCAAAAATTCGTAATTTCGTTTTTTCAAAAAAAATATATTAAGATTGTTCCTCTTTCCATATAATACTCATGCATGTGAATATGAATCAATCCTCCTATTTCTTCAGAAAGCATGGAAGTTATAAGATTCTAGAACTTGAATACTCAGACGTTGAGTTTCAGTTTGCTCACCTTAGAATCAATTAAGTATCCATACCCTTGATAGCCTAGTACGGAGTATCTTGGGTAAGATCGGAGCTCACACACCCCCTAATAAGTTTAAATTCCCTTAATCAATATTTATGCGTCTATCTTCAGTTCTAGAAATTCCCTGGAAGCTTTGGAATCCATTACTCTATGAATTATTTGATCTCGTTTTAGTAATTAAATTGTCGTTGACATTGTTCATTTTTAATCAACATCATTACAAAGTATTTCAATCAAATCTTTGATCGCTCAATTCCAACACGTCGAACATTATAGTTTTGTCGTATGTTCGCCAACGATCCTTGTGAGATTAATATTCGAGGATTCATTGAATGCCATATATTACTTGATGATCGGTGCACTTATTGTACAATCGGGAGTGGTTGAATCTTGCTTGTCGTGATTTCCTCACGTCAATCGCCCTTTAATCTTTTTGAACTTTGTTGATGCAAAGAACTTGGCTTATAACCATAAACTATGATGTATGAACTTTAAATCTTCAATGCATGATAAAGTTAATTGTAAGATCTTGTGCCCTAGTACAAGTCTTTTCCATGTAATCTTTTGTTTAGCAATAAAAGGCATCTTCATTATTATTAGGGAAAATGTCACTTAGTTCCCTCGGGGTTTATACGTTTTTCACTTAGCTCCCTCACCCAAAAAATACGTTCTGAGAGACCCCTGAACTTTCCAAAATTCTCACAGAACCCTAACGGTGTTAATTTTGTCGTGAAAAGTCCAAAATACCCTCAGCTCACCATTCAATTTTCAAACTAATGACATTGCTTCACTGTTCATCGCACTTCGGCCACCCACTGCGGCCGGCCTCGTCTCCGGCTCTCTGTCCGGCCACCCCTTCTCCTCTACCTCCACCTCCACCTCCACCTCCAGCGACTCCGTCCGACCATCTCTAACCCCCAATTCTGTCCATCGGTCCAGCAACCCATCGGTCTCGAGAACGACGACGTCGCCGACCTCCACCACGCACTCCATCTCCGCGGCGGCACTCGGCTGGTCGCTACTCTCGGCGTTCCCCAACTGGAAGGGGCAGTTGAACTGGAGACACGAACCCACACCGGTTCTCCCGGAAGATCTAGAACCCGTTGTCACCGACGTTGGCCACGCAGAGACGGTCGCCGTCGAGCGCGGTGATGCAGGCGGTGGAGGAGTCGTAGTTGCCAATGGTTGTCGTGTCGTTGTCGTCGTCGCCGGCGGCGCGTGGGGGTCATGGGTGGTGAAAATACAAAAGGGAGGTAAGTGAAAAAACACGAGGGAGGTAAGTGAAAACCCTCAAAAGGATATATTTTTCATTTTTACAAAATAGAGTTGACTTTTGACCAAAACTAACGGTGTTAGGGTTCTGTGAGAATTTTTGAAACTTCAGGGGGCTCTCAGAACGTATTTTTCGGGCGAGGGAGCTAAGTGAAAAACGTGTAAACCACGATGGAGCTAAGTGACATTTTTCCTTATTATTATGTTGTAATAATGAGTCAAGCGATGATTTCATCTAAAGTCATTGAGTGTGTCATCACTAATAATAGTTACTTTAGATGCTATGAAATTATGCTTGACGAGTCCCTAGTCGAAAACTTATCCATAAGTGACTAACGTGAGGATGACTTAAGATCAAGTTCTGCTGATTTAGGTGATGGGATTACCAAATTTATATCACGGATATCATCTGGGAGATGGTATTGGATGACCCGACTTGGAGTATGGCGCATAGATTAAGTCACCAACGCATACTTCGTCGTCGTGTGATCACTGCCTTAAGACCTTGGAGCGAGTGACTCACATGCATGTCACTACATTAGTTTGGCATGCTCCAATGCTGCCTGTAATAGGGTAGTCATAATGGGCATCGTTGACTATTGGACGAATTGTAGTGGGAGCGCACATTGCGTCCGAACGGATTTGTTTCCCCACTGTGAGACGTCGTGAATGGTATTGTTCTGGGCCCCTTAATGAGCATGACTGATGAAGTGTGCGGCCGCACCGATTATTTATCAGTCATCTTAGAATTCAAGAAACTAGATCGAATACATGAGGATGAAGGCTCTATGCCTCATTTCGATCTCATACGCCTTAAAGCAAACAAAGGGTAAGTGATACAGATGACAGAGAGAAGATATCGAATCGATACCTCGTGGACATTGGGTAATCTCTACGTCTTACTAGAGAACTCTTGTGATGGATCAGGAGAAATGACGTTTCACGTCGATCTGCCAATGGGTCACAGGCCTACAGGGTCACACGCCAGTGGCAAGAACCGAAGCATCTCGATAGGACTCAAGAGGTCCAAAATAGGTGGATAGAAATGTAGCCAACATGTGAGTGGCGATCGACATCTTGGTGGTGTCGATCGGCGCACGTCACATGGGGTATCGATCGACACCTTTGTGGTGACAATCGGTGTCAATCGACACCTTGGTGGTGTCAATCGGTCCGTCGACACGTGGGGGTGTCGATCGACACCCTACCCATAAGGGTTTTGACCTAGAGTCCCTCACGAAAGCCTATAAATAGAGGATTTGGGTGAGAGCCTCCATAAGCCACTTTGGGCATATTTTCTATTCACCTAAAAACCTTATTCTAGGTCTTGCATTGTGACTAGAATAGAAGAGAGAAAAGAAAGGCACTACAAGAGGCTAGTAATTCTTGTGAGAGTCTTGGCTTCACCAAGGTTCGAGTTCGGTGTGTGTGCACGCGTAGATAGCGAGTTCGAGGACTTGCTTGCGATTCGGAGCTCGGGAATTTCAAGAGACTTAGAGAGGTAAAGTCGCTTACTTTTCCTCTAGTCAATGATTCATCTATATGATTGCACACAATCCTTGAACGGGTTCGGGTCGAATTTAATGTTTCCGCTGCGCTTGAACCGCTAGAAACCCCAACATTAATTACTTGCATTGCTACCCATCCATCATTGACGAGTGGGTAGAGCTCAAATTCAAAAAAATCTTCAACCAAGAATTGAACCAGTCTCTAATACAATAATGGAAATAAGGGATAATTTCATGTGGCTACACTTAGATATTGCCGTTTTTCACATGGGTACACCTAGAATTTTTTTTCCACCTGACTACGCCTAGAATGTGCAAAATTTTCACTTTTCACTTTCCGTTCAATTCCGTTAGTTTTTAATATTTATTTCATGTGAAATGACTAAAATACCCTTAAGTGTTGAGTTATTAAAATTGGATTGAAAAGACTAAAATGTCCTCACCTATACTTCTAATTTTTAAAGCTATGTCATTCACACACACACACACACTCTCTCTCTCTCTCTCTCTCTCTCTCTCTCTCTCTCTCTCTCTCTCTCTCTCTCTCTCTCCACACTCTCTTTCTTCCCTCTCTCACTCATCTCCCTCCTTCTGTAATTGAATTTGTATGAGCTAATTAGGGCTAATAAAAGATAATTATGTGATTTGGTCTCTAATTAAAATTGTAGGGTTTATATATGGGTTCAAGTTTCTGAGGGTCATCCTAAAAATCGAATCTTTATGGTACACCTCAAGAACCATCGGAGCTCGACAATCCTCCTTCTCCCCTCAACTGTCGTCCTTGTTTGAACTCTCAAAGCCCACCAAATGTCTCCTACTAGTTTTTGACTTTCAATTGTATCTGTTAATTAAAAAAAAGAATAAATTAATAAAATCCCCAAATATCTCCCACTGGTTTTTGACTTTCAATTCTAGAAGAGACGCGGTTTCTTCAACGGGTGGGAGCTCTCCGCCTCCTCCTCGTCGGAGACCACGAATCTTGGCGACAGCTCCGGCAGCCCCGACAGCCCCGACAGGTTCAGATCGAATCCGTGGTGAATTTGAGCCTCGTCAGAGGAGGTGGCGCCACCGTCGTAGTGGCACCACTTGTGGCCGCCAAGGGTATGCCCGGTGGAGAAGCTCTTGTGGCAGATCGAGCACTCGTGGATCCGAGCGGTGGAGTGGTCCTCGGCGTGGGAGTGGTCGGCGGGGCGTGGGACTTGGTGCGCTTGCGCTTCGCCCACGGCTCCGCGGTGCAGAGTGACGGTGGATAGGCCACCGTGGGAGAGTTGAGAGCTTCCATGGCCATCGGAAAGATAGAAACAATTAGCTCATGGAATGTTTGAAAGTGGAGAAAGATAATGACATAGGTTTGAAAATTAGAAGTATATGTGAGGGCATTTTAGTCTTTTGCAATTTAATTATAATAACTCATTTCACTTAAGGGTATTTTAGTCATTTCACATGAAAAAAATGTTAAAAACTAACGGAATTGGACGGAAAGTGAAAAGTGAAAATTTTGCACATTTTAAGAGTAGTCAGGTGGAAAAAAAATTCTAGATTTACCCAGGTGAAAAACAACAATATATAGGTGTAAATTAGGAAAACTATCTCTAAAAATAATGTAGAGAATAATATTTTTGATATTGATGTTTTACGTATTATAATAGGAGATAACCATTTCTAAATTAGGAAAACTAAAAATAATAGAAAAATCTATATAATTGGTAATAAAGCTAAATTGAATTAAGACTAAATTAGAATAGGAAATACATATCTAATTTATTTCAACACAGATGAATGCAGCATGGTTGATAACAGTGAGTAAGGGTAGGCATGGGTTCAAAACCAGACTGAATCAGTTAAGAAATAGACCTCCGGTTCCTAATTTTTAAGAAACAGACCTGGAACCAATATGGGCCGATTCGGTTTTGGACCCGTTTCTCCGATTCTACACGCTAGAATCGGCCGCTTATCTATTTTTGTTAATTATGTGGTTTATGGTCCAAATATAATCGACCACCTCTCTATTTTTGTTAATTATGCAGTTTATGGTCCAGATGAGACGATGTAGATCCCGATTTTTAGACAAAAAATTGAAATTTTAATTATTAAAATTTCTAACAAAAAAACGTTAAAATTTAATTATAACAATCTAATCGAATTATAAATTCACAAACGTTGAGATTTCCACAATTCAATAGAAGTAAATCAAGGTCAAATCAGCAAAGTGGGCGGTGATGAAAGAACTTAAGAAAAGATTATTGATTGATCTGTGTTCCGTGAACCGGTATAGTTTTGGACAGGTACCCGTCGGTTATGTGTTTTAAGAACCCGAAACCAACCAGTAAATTAATGGTTCTTTCAATTTTGGAACTAGAACAGAAAATGTTATCCATAATTTCTGGTTCGGTCTTCAGTTCCGGTTCTATAATGCCCACCCTTAACAATAAGTAACTTTTCAATATGAAAATTTTAGATAAAATTGAATCAAGGGATACAAGATATACCCCCATTTTCTCGGTTCCGGTTCTACGTTCACTCACGTGAGAATAATATACATCGGACACCATATATAGCTACAAAAAATCATCAATACCAGAAGAAATGTTGAATTTGATGAAATTGTGAAGAAAAGAACCCCTAAAAATTCATTGTTCAGAGGATATTCTTTGACATACATGTTAACATCAATATCTCATTTGATTATCTCTTATTAGAATTCATTTCATGTGTTTATGGATGCAATCAACACATTGTAACTGAACCATTAAAAATGGTGATCTTGTTTATCGTTTTTACTTATTTGTCATACCAAAAATTAAATCGACTAATTTCAATAAGTTCATAATCAATTCAAGACATAACGAACTATATGAAATTAATATTGAAGTCCATATATAAGTAGCCAATTGGGATGCAAGACAAAAAAAAATACAAAGGAAAGATGCCTACAAAATGAAGATGCCCCTACAACAAGTACAGAAACATAATTGCCAAGCCTGCAAGAACAAGTGCAAGTAACTAGGACCAGCTAGTTTCTCATTGTAGTTCCCACGAACAAAGGGTAAGTTACAAACTATAGGGCTGTGATGGGACCCACTGACACCCCAGTCCGGCCCCACCGATATAAACAAATACACGTGTCGCGAACCCAATTGGACACACATTTGTTGCAGCTGCAAATGGTGAGTAGCAGGGATAAGGAAGCAAGCAACCCCACGTTCACGCTCACAGTCACAGCGCCTGTGACTGACTGCCTGTGAGAATAGTGATGGCCTCAAAACAGCACAAACATGGGCCGGGTCGATTCACCGATCTGGTGGGCCCACCTGCCCCAAAACAGATGGTATTGATCTCGTGGGCCCCATCTCGTGTAGAGCCCACGCACGCCCTCTCCCGGGTAATTGATTTCGCCACCCGTTTACGCGCACGCCACCACCACCAGACACGTGGCCTATTCTATTTACTTTGGGCTTTCACATTTCTTTATTATTCCAAAAATATAATAACATTTTATTTTGGTATTTCTTTCCTTGACGACGACGAGATCGTTGAATTCGATGTCCATGCCTTGGGAAAGTCCCATTTTAAATAAAATATAAAAACTAAATTGATTGTTACTCTGATCTGGTCAGAGAGAAAGAGGAACCATATAGTTGAGTTGAATTTGGGTGATATTTATGGTGCCAGGTATTTTCTTGTTTGAAAGCTCAACATGTGCTTAGGCATAGACTAGGCCTCTCTTTCCTAAATATAGTACTGTTACATTCTAGGCACTCGTGTAAAAATTGTTAAGAGATAATTGAAAGTTGAATAAGATTAGTATTTGGAAATCAGATAATTGAAAGTTGAATAAAATTAGTATTTGGAAATCAGACGAGATTAATTGAAGATTAATGAAAAATAAATTAGACTAACGAATTAATCAAAAATTAATCAGAGACTAGTCAAGAATCAATCATAAACTAGTCAAAAAAATTGAGAATGACAAAATAAAATCGAACTCAACAGATACATGATACCCGGTATTGATTAGAATAAAGTAACCCAAAATTTATTAAGAGATAACAAGGGAGTCGGTCGACTCCTCCCCGTCCGTACCAAATACATTGTAAATAAAATTATTACATTACATGTATACAAATATTCGTCAAGTTGTTTAGTTTGTGATGATTGTTAAGAATTAGAGAAATTTTTTTTATGATTTGTAATAAATTGACTGTGATGGTCGAGGGATTGAGTTATTCAATTTATTTTTTGGTAAATTAAAATACAGGGTTGATTTTTATATATTATATATATTTAGGGAGGGTAGCATTACTAAACTACTCCAAAACTATCCCGTTTCCATTAATTCCTATCGTCTTGCACTTTACAAAACTACATTCTTGCAATTTTCATAGCTTTAATACCTTCTATTTAAATAACTATTGCACAAACACTATAAATTAATTATTGCCAAAGTCATCTATTGTCTCTTGTGTTGAATAAATATTCTTCTGCTGATTCTCATAAATAAGTCATCTGTTTTTGTGTAAATTTAAGTTGCTCAAGCAAATTTTATAAATTTATATATTGTTTAATTTTATTTCATTAAACTTTAATAACCTACAATATCAAGAAATGAAAGGATTAATTATAAGTTCATGTACGTAATAAATTTTTTAATCATGAGCTAAGAATAATTGACCTACAACATGTGCTAAACAATAACAAGTTTTGAGTATGCATATATATATGAAATATAAACAATAAGAATTTAATAATGAATGTCCTTATTTATTATCATAATTAAAATTTAACTTTTTATCCACAGCACAGCACAGCACATGATGGAGCCCTGAGAGCGCGCGTGTTCAGTAATCGGCTCCATTTTAGTGTTCTTTTTGGACTTGTATTTACGATCCCAACCCATCATGTGTGGTCCATTTTAGGACTTGCATTTCACATGTTTATTTCTAATTTTATGGTCTACAATTATTTAATATATATTGGGTCCACAATCAATTATATTCATGATTATTACTAATTTGAAATCGTTGAAATAAATGATGCTTCATCAGTCAAGTCAAATAATTTTAATGTGTATATATAAGTTAATGAATCTCATCCATATCAAAATGCACGCATCTTGTGTGTGATTTATTAAAGCATAAATTATTTTCATAATTAATCGAGATATGCATGGATCATGACACAAAGTACATGCACTAATTAAATAAAAATGGAACTTTGAATAAAATAATTTGTAAGATTTAAATTGACAAATGATTGGTTCAAAGTTTCTGTCTTTTCTAATTCAATTATTACCAAACTTATGAAATCAAATAAAATAAAATAGTATTTATTTTATACCATAAACATATGTGATCAATTTATCCAATATAATACAAAATATGAGGGAGAGTGTGACGTCATATATATATATATATATATATATATTTTTTTTTTTTTTAATGGAACATAATTTTTAGCCTACATTCATTCATGTCATGCGACCCAAATGGAATGGACTATATGTATATATACATTGAATTCTTGTGCCCTAAGAGTTTAAATAATGATATCATATATGATGATATACATTAATTAATTTAGAGGAAGGTAGCAAGTAAATGCAAAAGGAGACATGTGGAGTGTAGTGATGATGATGAGAGAACACAGGTTATGGTGGTGGATCTTTTTACTTGGGAATGAAGAAATCTACTTACAGAAATATTTAATCACTCTCTTCTTGTTTCTTTGTTTGTTGCAAACTTCACCAATATTTCGTCACCACAACTTGCACTTTTCTACAATATAATATGTCTCATGCTTCTGCAACACCTTCGGATATATGGCTATGGTAAGCTATCATAGAGAGACTCATAGTTTTTTATTTATTTATAAATATCATATATATATATATATATGAGAATATGAACTTTTTTATCATTTGATTTAAGGGTCCCACCCATCTTCAATTTTGTAAACGATTTGTATAAGTATTTATTCATGTTACTTTAGTTTGTCACACCACGTTATCTTAATTAAGTTTTTGATAATATAATGTGACAATTTTACGTACATGTAGAAAATATAAAAAAGTTTACTCATAATAAAAATTTAATTACTTATATATGTTTTATAAATGTGACAGGTCAGTGACTTAACTCTTGTTTGTCGTATAACTGACAAGTTACACAACTAATTATCAACCCTTCAACTTCATAAAATTTAGAAATCTCTCTGAACAAGCTACACACTATTGGCATGATCTACTCCTCAAATACCACATTGAAATTTCATTCGAAAATTATGCACTCTCCCGAAAAAGTAAACAAGCATAATTTTCTCGCAAAAATTCTTGAGCTGTGAATAATACACGTAACTCCTTTAACTCTCACAACTTGTACTAACAACAATTGTGACGAAACAAATTCTCTTCTATGCACTTCCTTGCTTGTTTCAAGAGAATTAAAACTCTAAAGTGTATAAAGTGATTATTTTGAGTTTCAATCGATGATTCTTCCTAATTTCTTAGTCTAGATGAATCTTCTAAATCGATTAGGCTATGTTTGTTTGACCATTTGTCACAACAAAGGTCGGGACAATTCTGATTTTAGACCATTGCCTATCATTTTTCTTCTTCACGATGTTGAAACTCTTGTCACAACATTTATTAGACTAGTATTCTAAGAAGATATGCATTTGCCAAACTATGCATATATTGAAGTGTTAAAATGCTTCTTCATTAGCTTTTATCTTAATACCTATTACCATTCTCACATTCGATCAATAAGTATTTTAAATTCTTAAATCTTAGCAATTTGAATTTAATATAACTAGCGTAGTCACAAACAAATACATGTTATTATTTAGTATATTACATTACAAAACCCTCTCCACGGATTTCACGAAAGATTCCCCAATCCACTCTCCAATTCTTTATTGCCAAGGACTCATGTTACTTGTCACTAACACAAACATATATTTCATTAACTCATTCCAAGAATTTCAGACTTTGGGATTCAATTATTCAAAACAATGAATCATTTGCACATGCATGCATAGATACGTTACAAGACACTGGGATAAAAATAGTGCTGAGAAAAAAAAACTAATAAAACAAGCGACGACTTACATAAGACATTATCACAACATAAAGAACCCAAATTTTTTTTATTTTTTCGTCTAATCTCACCATTGACATCTGTCAATTAAAAAAAAATTATCACCAAATAACAATACGTTTTATATATTTAATCAACTGATTCAATAAATAATTAATTAAACCTATGTTTGATTACAACAAAAAAGTAGGATTTTAAATTTGATGAGTGTTGTTGATAAAAAGTTGTGCACAAACATCCACATGAAGCTCAAGTTCAACCAAAGAAGTCCACCCTTTTGAAGATAGAGAAGAAACAAGTTGTCTGAACCCACCTGGAAATTGAGGTGTTTTTTGTCCGAAACTCATTGAAAAAGACACAGCTAAGCTAACTAATTAATTAAATGAATAAATAAATAAATACAAGAGAAGCAATCGAGTGTGCGGAGAGAATTGAAACACGAGTTCCCCAAAAAAAACTAAAAGGTCCTATTGGACAAATCTTATCTCTTTATTTGAAATCGAAACAAAACCAGGAATGCCCAAACCAAACATCAATGATTCACTCTCGCACGTGATTTCAATACTATTCTCTATCAAAATCAAATAAATAAATTGAAATTAGCTGTCAAAACAAAACGATTTCACCTGATTTACTGTTTTTTCACAGAAGAGAAAATAGTTACTTGTTGCGTGTACTATGATGTGTCTCGCGCGCGCAGCCTTTGCGGGTCAGCCAATCCCAGGTCGACAACGCAACGCATTGGCGCATTTTCTGAAAGATTTACCGTAGCCTGCAACCATATATTTTCACTGTGGAATTGTATAGTTACATGATTCGGTGAATCTTAATAATTTCCATATAAAAGAATAGAAAAATATTAATGAAAATGAGGGAGGAGGAAGCTGGCAGATGAGATGGGGAGGTGTGGATGACGTCAGAGGGGGTTTGTGGGCCCCACCATTTGATTTGTTTGCCAATGTAGTAACATGGGCTGTTTTCTAAGAAAATAAAAATACACAATCAATTGTTTTATTGTTTACCTTAGCCTCTACCACAATCTCTTTCTCCCTCCACATTCATGAAGATGCATGTTGTTCCCAATTTAGTAACCTTTTATTTTATTTGTTTGTTTAATTGGAAATATCTTTTCGGGATTAAAGAAAAGGGAGTGAAAAAGGAGAAAACGAGCTCGCGAGCTCGGATATCATGAAAGAATTTTTACACTGAAAATAATGATTGAGGTTTTTTTTCTCATCACGCAAAACCTTAAAGTACTCTCTAGCTAGTACTTGCTATTGTTTACACTCTTTTTCTCTCTCTCTTGTTCATTAATGTCATTATCATGTATCTCTGGCTCACATCAAATAGTTCCCACAGTTTCCATTCCACATCAAACCCATAATCATCATTACTACTCCTCTCTCCTTTTTCTTCACCACTCTCTCCAATCTCTACACACAACACCACCAAGACCCAACCCTCTCTCTCTCTAGAGGAAATGTCTATAAACCAATTCTCTTCAGATCTTCCAGATACAATTTGGTGGACACAACAATACCGCGCCATGGACCCCAATTCTCATACAAATAATATTAACTCCTCTTCTTCTCCTGATGCTATGCAACACCACCACAAAATAGCACCTTCCTCTGGTCAGCTCTACCACCACCATTCTCAGTGGTACGATTCTCGGCAATCTGCTCCCATGGTCTTGACCCAAAACCCATCTCGCAACTTCAATCTCAACAACAACGACGTGGGAGACGACGAGGACGACGACCGGAGCTCCACCGTGGAGCAACACCAACACCAACACCGTCATGAATTGATCGACAAGGAGGGGATGTTCGAGAAGCCGTTGACCCCTAGCGACGTGGGGAAGCTGAACCGCCTCGTCATCCCCAAGCAGCACGCCGAGAAGTACTTCCCGCTCGGCGGGGACTCCGGCGACAAGGGGCTGCTCCTCGGGTTCGAGGACGAGTCCGGCAAGAGCTGGCGGTTCAGGTACTCCTACTGGAACAGCAGCCAGAGCTACGTGCTGACCAAGGGCTGGAGCAGGTACGTCAAGGAGAAGCAGCTCGACGCCGGGGACGTCGTCTTCTTCGAGCGCCACAGGACCGACGGGGAGCGATTCTTCATCGGGTGGAGGCGCCGCAACGCCGCCGTGCAGGAGGGGAGTGTGACCGCGGCGCAACCTAGCACTGCAGGTGGGGCCGGAGGGGATCAGTGGACCAGGGTGTTCTATCCTGCGCATGCTTATCCTGCGCATCATGGGCTTTCCCCTACCGTGGCAGTGCCATACCAACCTCACTGTACTCATCATGCAGGTATCTATATATATTTGTTCACATTATAAAACACATCCCAATCTCAATACATACACCCATAAATGCATATATACTATGCACCACGTTGAAATGCGTGAAAAACACCTTCCAATTACTTTGGAGTAATGTGCTTCAAACATAAAATTAACAGTGCGCGCGCACCATCAGCGCGTGGACTAACGCCACGCCCCTGTTTATGTAATAATTAAGCCGTAGTATTGTAAATTTGGATTTATTTAATCAGGAAGAGCTATATATATATATATATATATATATATATATATATATGCAATACTTGCATGTGAAGTAATGTAATGACCGTAAAATGTGACCGACCGCAGGGACGGGGACGATTGTTCCGACAACAGTACCGGCAGGTAACCTGAAAAGGCTGAGGCTGTTCGGGGTCAACATGGAGTGCCACCAGTCCGAGGACTACGAGCCATCCACGCCCGATGGCTCGTCGTCGGTGTCGAGCCAGGGTGGAGCCAACTACCATCACTACCAACACCACTATTACTCTTCTCAAGCTTATGCTTCAAATCATCAAAATCAAATGGTACGCCAATTTCAACATATATAACTGATCCATATTTATTTTAAATTTAAGTTTAGAGGCGCGGGTCACATGATGAAGAAACAAAATTGATAATTATAAAGAGGGAAATGGAAATGGAAATGACCTGTGTATATGCGTGGATCGTTGACTTTGACGGGCCTAACTTATAGGGTCAGATACGGATAATGAAGCATTAATTTGGTCTGTGACGCTTTCCTCCTCCTCTTCTTTCACCTACCATTTTCCAGACTGGATTGCTGCCACCGAAAATGAATCTTCTTAGTCAACCCAAACCCAACCATTTAATTAACGTGATTATTAATTTAAAAATGAATTAATCTCAGGACACAAGTTGCTCAGCCTCAGGAGATGTGAAGCAGCAGATGAGAAGAGGAGGGCGAGGATGAGATCTAAGGAAGCGACAGCCACTCCCGATTTGACCCTCACCACTGCACTTGGTATCAAAAGGACGGTGCTTTTTTCTTCTTCTGTTTTCTAGTGTAGGAAAAAAAGAGGAGCAAACAGAGCAAAGCTGAATTGGAGAGGGCACAGAGTAGTGGGTATGAAAATTGATGGGGGTGGGAGTCGCAGAGGAATAAAGATAGATTAGACTAGACTAGACTAGGGTAGGGATGGGATGGGGTGGGTCCAGAAATGGGATGATGACGTCACTTGGAATTCCTAAAAATGGAGTACACAGAGGGTGAGAAGTGAAATTGGGCATCTACTTGGTTTTTGCTCTCTCCACTGTTACTGTTGGGATTTTGCCACAAGATTTTTCCTTGTTGGTAATGAGAGGAGAAGGTATGGGTAGTGGTGGTGGTGGTGGGTGGGATGAGAGTCCAGTTTTATACAGCTCCTCCACTTCCTTCTATCATTTTCTTTGGTTACTAATGAAAGCAATTCCTGTTTCTTCTTTGTGCTCTGCTGCTTCACTTTTCAAATTTGTATAACAAATTGACTTAATGTTACAAAACCTACAACAACACCAAATGTCATGACTTTGCTTCTCTTGTATCAAAACAACCAATGTCATTCTCACCCAAAAAACAAATTTCAGATATATATTGAATATAATTCTGACTGAAGTTGGTTTTGAGAGTGAAACTTATATTTAAAGGTAGCTTCAACTTGAAAGAGACTTGACAAATAGTTCTATGCTGGTCTACTGCTTCATCCACTACAAAACAATCAATGGTAGAAACGACTGGTAGTTCAAATACCTGTTGAATTGAAGCCTAACAAAGCAGTGTTGTTGGCTCCAAAGATCCATCAAAAGCACTAAGGATAAATGAATGAATTAGTAAAGCTTTCTTGTTCAGACAACTAGCATGGTGTTGAAAGACACTAGTGAAAAGCTCCAATTCAGGTATGGAAAACTCACTTTTCCATTCCATTTATTACCTTTTTCAAAACAAGGATGATTCTAGTTGTTGGCCATGAAAGTAGTCTCTACAAGTGGAAACCCCAAAACTACCAATTTCATTTCTAGGGGCTGAGAGTGCACATGCTTTACTTAAAATGCACAAGCACATTACAACATTTTTGATAGTTCAAATTCAAATTCAACATTTTTGATAATTCTCCCAAATTCAAATTCTTGATAATTGACCAAGAATGTTGTGAGGTAATTGGGTTTCAAAGATTGGTACAAATCAATGTATCCCAAACTCAAAGGGCCTAGTCACCCTATAATTCTACAACTGATCCTACTATATAACCTCTACACTATTGATTGACTTAACTGGACATGAAACCAGAACAGTGAAAAGTTAAGTTGTGTTCCCTAGTATGGTTGCAGTTCTACCTGGGTTTTGGTTTGTATTCACCTGACAATTAAGAGGTTTGTTTCCTTGGTACAATAACCAAAGAATGCCCCTGTGGATCAGTATATACTATATGCCAATACATAACCAAAATTCTAACAGATCATTAAGCTAAGACCCGGACTGGTGCTGAAACTGTAGCTGGCTGCAACCTTACAAATGTCAATCCAGCATAACCTAACCCTTGTCCTATATATGTATAATGACAACATGGGACTCCATAATCCTGGAATGATGTGACCCATCATCAGTGAAGCTCAACAATTTTAGTGCACTGGTTTTTACCAAATGTCAATACTCCAACTGCAAGGCAGAGATAGCATGTTAATCAGTACAGAGTGTAGTACTAGTGATGGCCTAAAGGCTTTCCTCAGCTAGCTAGAGTGACGTGTTGCATTCAACTTGCAAGTAAGGGGGAGATCTTCTAGTCATATTATGGAAGGTAGCTGAATCAATAAATAGGGTATTGAGGGAAATACTTTATCTGTATAAATAGTGAATGCAATGTTAAGTGATGATCAATATCCATAAGATTCAGGCACTAAGATAGCCATTGACCTTTGGAAAGAATAGCCTCCAATGTTTTAGTGGATCAGCAAGTGGAAAGGAGGTCCCCAGGTATTTGTTGTTATTTATCATTGGGCCTGAGGTAGTAGCCAATGGAATTAATGAAGAAACTCTTGTATAATGGTTTGTCCCTGTGAGATAAATAATTCAACCCATGCATGCCTCAGTATAGTAGTGATATAGAAAGATCATGTTCCACTTAACTTTTTGTCCTGTCAATGTGACTCCTTGAGTCACTTCACTTGGACCAATCACCTTCAACTTCTGCATTCCCTAGAGCAAGAGATGAGCCCCTTTATGTAATAATATCAATCTCCTGAGGAAAATGTGAGCATAGATGTTGAGATCAATACTTAGAGTCATTGAGTGGATTGATGAAGTTTAAAACATTAAATGCATGTCTCTCCTTGTGAAACAAGAGACTCTAGAATTAAGAAAATACATGCATGAGCTGCACTGAGGAGATTCTTGATTCCTAGTGCAAAGGAGGGTCCATCAGAGATTGCATAGGTCCATGTCTAGGCATAGAAACCTAATTGAAGCATCATGTGCCGAGAAGACTTATTGCAAAGTGCATGTGCCTGACAAGACCAGAAGCACAACCCAGTCATGAGGTACCAGCTGGTATGTGGCCACTCCACCAAGGATAACACTTGACAGAGGAGCCAACCAACCATGGATGAAGACTTCATTACCCATCAGCAGTTCAGATATGGTTTGTCCATGGGCACAGGAACTATCCAACTACCTGTGTTGTGGGGCTTTGAGTAACTCCCTTCAGTCTCCATATTTGTGCCTGTCATTTTCAGCTCCTTATCTCTGTACAGTGTACAGTGTAGCCTCAGAATATAAATAGTCAACCACACATCTTGCAAAACAGAAACCAATATATGTCCACCACAAACATCATTTCAGAAGCAAAATAAACCATACTGTGCCTATCTGGTTCAAGGTTAAAATGATAATTTACATTAATAATTCAGTCCAACAGATCTCCAGCACCCACTTAAAGGAGGTAAGAGTAGGTTGTTGAAGAATCTTACAAATTGAACTGTAGATGTCCAATCCCATTCTAACTATATGTAGCTGGCGGTTTCAACTAGTAGACAAAGCAGAAGGTATAATAGAAATGGGTGAACAACCTTAGGAACTTGCCTATTTATTTAGAGTTGAACAAACGAGCTATATTTGCCTTACTAAGCAAAGTTCTGTGCTTATTGCAAAAAAGCTCTTATCCAACAACTATGTAACTGGTCATTCAGAGAAGGTTCTTTATAATTTTCAATTTGGTCCTAACTTCTCAAGTTGTGAACCAACATACTTTACCAGGTCTCCTAACAAACAACCATTGAACTAGCAAACATATTTCAACCAAAGGTATATAGCAGAGATAATAACTAATGCAGGAGGAAAGACATAATGAAAAGCTCACCCAGAATAAGCAAAGCTTATGATTGTTTACTATTTAAGAAGAGCCGAGAAACTTCACAAGGATAATGAACCGTTACAAACAGCTAGGCCACGGCCTCTATCTCACATAAATTTCATTGCCTATTTTGCAGAAGGTTGTGTGTGTTCCTAGCTAACCTAACAAACCCAGATTAATTTGCCAAGAGAGTAGAGTTGAAATAAAAGCAGGCACATCAGTAAAACATACTCAAAGCACTTTGTCCAATAATAAAGGAAAGCAGTTCTAAACTATCCAATTGCCATTGAAGTATAGGACACAAATCATGGGGCATAGCATAACTCAGTGATGCAATTCTTATGCATTTCTTTTTCATTTTAGTATCTGTAAGATATATTATACATCCACATGCATTTCTGATTCACAATATATGGTTACAGCAATGATAAATAACCATTTAATGTACGTGGCCAACCTTCTGATTTCTAACAGATCCACTGAATATATCTTCAGTGTGATGCAAGATTGTCATGCATACTCAGGCATAGTTCTTGACTTACAATTCACCTGTAGGAGAGGTCATGTTTTTTTTGGCGTAGGATCATCCTGTTGGGATTTGGACTCTCCTTCATTTTCTATGACTTGTTGGATGCCTTCTTGATATCCTTGTACAAAACTTCTCAGGGCATCTTTGTACATAGAAACTTTGTTAATGTACACCCGCTGCAAAGCGTGCGTAAATATTTCGATTCCTCCTCTGGCAGCAATCGCTATCAATTTATTGCCAGCAAAAGATATTAGACTCTGTTATATCCCAGCATAACAACCCGGCAGTTTCAAAAAAGAAAAAAAACACAACAAGCATAATGGTTATAAATAATCTGATAACACACTTGATGATCACCAAAACTAATAACACAAACATGTATCTGTCTTTAAACTTTTCTATATCGATGGACCGAAATCAGCTTTTGCCACTTTTGCCACAACTTAAACCTTATCCTTTTTCAAAATAGGAGTTTAAATCAAAATGTACATACAATTGGCCCGAGTTTAAAAGGCTCCTAGTGTAGTACTTCATGAATAACATATATTTCTATATCTTAGGACATAAGAGCATGCAATGCTAATGTTAGCCAGTGACCACCATGGTTAAAACTATCGTCATACAATCCTTTGAGATGCAGGCTTACCAAGTCTGCGTGAAGGACTCACTAAAACTAAACTCTGAAACAAAAATGCTAGAAACAGACTCTTTAATGCAAGGAAAACTCATACCATTAGTGCAAGTTTCAAGCATCATCTAAAGTAATGTGACCTACTTCAGAATTGTGCTTCCACCTACCCCTTGAACTAATGAAAGTAATTCCAACTGAGAAAACTAAATTCTTTCTTGGAGAGAGCTCTGGGAATGATTCCAGATTGATTCGACTTCGATTGATCTTAAGAATATGAATATGCCTCACATATGACATATAAATATCCCAAGTCAACCATCTGTTGAATCAAATATTACTGAACTTGAGGATTTGACACAATGGCAATCATACAATACAGTGCCTATCAATACAATCAGGATAGAATTCATACAGGCTACAGAACAATCCATTTTATCAGGACATCCCTACATTTCTCTAATCCCCTAGATTTTATATTGAACGGATAATTTGACACCAATTAGAGAGCAATTTAAATAGCAAGTAACTAAATCTACAAACTCGGTCAGAAAATCTACAAAAATCGACCAAAATCAAAACAGGAACTTACTGAAGCAATTAGTCACTTCTTCACATACAAATTACTCTAAAAAAGGTTTAATTCACAACATTAAGGCAACAAAAAGGATATTTCTAATCATAATTCCATACAATCCATAAAGCCAAAATCTAATAACCAAAAATCATGAATCAAATCACAGTTTTGCTTACCAAGATCCTCCTACGTGGTCCTCTTAAATTACACTCTCTGTATTATAGCCAATGTCCCGAACCAAAACCGCTGGATCCAGGTCAATTTTCTGCGTTCCTTGAAGCCGGGAAAGTTTGGCGATTCCGGCAACGACGAAGGGAATGTGATTTCTTTGAGATTGTAGCGAATGTGATTGTACACTTTCCTAGTCGATGTCTTCAACTTGATTTCCAATTTCACTCAGATTAATCGAGAATTGAAGAAGCTGGTTCGGTGAATTACTTCAAAAGGGAAAGAGATAGCGAGACAAGTGATGCCACAAGCGGTTTGCTCTGTCTGTGACTGTGGTGATTATCTACCGGAGATCGCTTCTTCTCGATCTTCTGTACAGTGAAGATTCCAGAGCGGTTTAAGGATTGTCGAGAACAATAATACTGAAATTTTCAGATTTTGCCGCCATATTTTCTGCCCTAAAAACGGCAGGTCGTTTGAATAAAATTGTTTCAATACTGAAAGATATGTGGCGATCCCTCAGGTGATGAGGCTACAAGTGTGGAAGATGTGTAATGTGACTCTGAATATGGGTGTGTCCTGAATCAGATGTGCTTATTTTGTTGTATCGCAATCGTTGAACATAGTTTAAGAAGCGTCCGAAGGAGTGAAATTTTGATGATTGAGAACGAATTTCTTGTGTGCATCGATCATATCCTTGGTTTAACGTAGAAACTTATGGTCGTCGAGGTCTGAAAAAAGTGGTTGGTTCTTCGACAAATTTACAAATGGTGTATTCGGAGGCCTAATTTTATTTGAACCAAATCATTGCTTTACATATAGTCATTGACGAGATGGTCTTATACTTCTTTCCAGTGTTAGCATTATTCATATTATTTTTCCGCGTAACACACTCATTGCTACAATTAATGTGCTTCGATTTAATGTCATTGTTGGTACCTTTTTGTGCACCTAGTTGAATATCAAAGCTACTCATTCTAGCATACATCTTGTAAAAGTTCACTCCCAACTCTATTTTTAAAAGACATTCATACAATTGGTTTATTTTCTTCGTCACATATGGGTAAGCTAGCCAATGCACGTCCTTAACTTAACATATCAGTTTGCATGTAAAACCGGGTTGTATATGATCCTATTCAAAATGATGGTATATTAAAAAAAAACTAGACTAGCAATGACATAAATCAGACACGTAACTGCACAAATAAAGACGGAATTGCACCATTCCTCCCTCTCGTTACACTCGGAACCATTGTCACACTTTTATCCTAAAAGTTTAGTCTCTTTTCAATTTGTTATAATCAGTCCATCCATTATTAAAGTAGCTGAAACTAGGTGAGTTAGGTTGTCATAATCACTTCGGACCGTTGTTGTACCCGATTTCCCCTGTTACAATATTGACCCTCATTATACTCGAAACTGTCGTTACACTTTTACCCTAAGAGTTTAATCTTTCTTTCATATCGTTATAATCAGTTTAGTCTCTCGTTACAATAGTTGAAATAAGGGTAAACAATGGTGCAAAATGATTATGAAAACAGTTAAGCACCAACATGGAACCAATATCGAAATCTAAGGCACCGACCAATGAACGAACTCTTGAACCACCAGGTCATAAAGCATATGAAATATCTAGTACGAATCAAATTAGAAAATAAGGTAAATATATAAATCAAGTACGAACCGAATTAGGAAATAAAAATATATGTAAAATAAAGATCGCCTGTAAGGCAAAACAGGTTTACTTGTTCATAACGCATGAGAAGGGAAGGGAGTGAGTTAGGGTTTTCAGAAATCTCTCAAAATCTTTCTTCTTTGCCCGTTCCACATTGACACCATCTGCCCAAATTTTGCAAGGTATTCGATTTCTGCCCATACTCAGCTTCGTGTTTCATCTTTGTATTCGTTAATTTACCTGGGGTTTTGAAGCGATTCTACAGTTGGGGAAGTTTTGTAACCTTGTGAATTTCTCGATCAGGTGAGCTATGGATGAAGTAAAACATAAATCTGGAAAGAGTGTTTCCGAGAAGAAGGAAAATTCTAAGAGGAATGGCGAGAAACATAGGGACAGGAAGACGGAAAGTAGTGATTCTGATGATAAGTATATTAGGGATAAACACAGAGGGATGGAGAAGGATAGGAGCCGGGATGATGATGATATGGAAAGAAGACACAAGAAAAGAAAAGATTGAGATAGAGAAGATAGAGAGAGGGAGAAGAGGAGACAGAGGGAACTTGGGCGAGAGAGAGAAAGAGAAAGGCGGTTGTATGAAAAAGAGAAGCATCGTGGAGTTGATAGTGATAATGGCAAGGATGATACCCATGAACATGATAGGAAGCGCTGCAGAAGACATGATGATTACAATGAGAATGAGCGTCAAAAGAGCAGCAACGTGAACATGCACAGGGCTGGTAGTGAAATTAGCCCCAGGATGAAGATAGTAGATGATGCCTTAGATAGGCAAGTGAAGAAGACTCGAGAAAAAGAGCTAGAGGGTGGACAACTGAGTTTGGACGTGGAAATGGAAAAGCGTAGGAGAAGAGTTTATGGGTGGCAAGAGTTAAGGAAGAAGACTGAAGAATTTGAGAGGGGAAGATGCAAGGAAGCAAATACTGAAGAACCCAAGTCTATTGATAGGGTAATCAGAAATGCAATGCTGGCAGATAATGATAACAAAACTGCAGTATCTACCTCACAAAATGAGGTAGAAGAGGATGAAATTGATTCATTAGATGCTTTCATGAATTCAATAGTATTGCATGAAGTTGAGAAACTGAACAAGACTTCTGGCGATGCGGTTTCTGACCCAAGGTGTGAGGATACAAAAGAGAATGACAAGTATGGGCCTCAATCAAAGAGAAGGTCTAATAAGTATATTGGGAAAATATTTCTTGGTGAAAATTTCAATTCAGATTTGGGGACCTTGAAAGTGATAGTGATTCAGTAGAAGATGAAGACGGCGACAAGTTTATCAAAAGCCTGAAGAAGACAAAAGGTGAGAAGCTGATCATAGTAGATCACTTAAAGATGGACTATCAACTGTTTCGAAAGAAATTCTATGTTGAAGTGAAGGAGATATCCAGCATGACTCCTGAAG
Organism: Geranium rotundifolium; assembly: GCA_963920655.1. Taxonomy (NCBI): domain Eukaryota; kingdom Viridiplantae; phylum Streptophyta; class Magnoliopsida; order Geraniales; family Geraniaceae; genus Geranium; species Geranium rotundifolium. Next base: position 6,863,836 of record OY987318.1, read on the forward strand.
AGGTAGCTGCTGCATATAGGAAACAATTGGAACTGAAGACACATGGAAAAGATGTGCCAAAACCAATTAAGACCTGGAACCAAACTGGATTCACAGCTAGAATATTGGAAACGATTAAGAAGCTTAACTTTGAAAATCCTATGCCGATTCAAGCTCAAGCATTACCAATTATTATGAGTGGTCGAGATTGCATAGGCATGGAAAAAAATGGTTCCGGTAAGACTTTGGCATTTGTGCTACCAATGTTGAGGCATATCAAGAACCAACCACCTGTGATGGCTGGCGATGGGCCTATCGGGCTCATTATTGCACCTACAGGAGAGTTTGTCCAACAAATCTACCGTGATATAAAGAAGTTTGCTAGGGTATTGGGCCTAAGATGTGTTCCTGTGTATGGAGGTTCTGGTGTTGCCCAACAAATTAGTGAGCTAAAACGAGGGGCTGAAATAGTTGTCTGCACTCCAGGTAGAATGATTGATATTTTATGTACTAGTGGGGCTAAAATTACAAATCTACACAGAGTCACGTATTTAGTGATGGATGAAGCTGATCGGAGTTTGACATGGGATTTGAACCCAAAATAACTCGAATTGTTCAAAATATACGACCAGATCGTCAAACTGTACTTTTCTCTGCTACTTTCCCTCGCCAGGTTGAAATTTTGGCACATCAAGTCTTGACCAAACCTTCACAAATACAGGTTGGTGGGAAGAGTGTTTTGAACAACGATATCAACCAGATGGTTGAGATTATACTTGAAAGCGATAAGCGATGCAGTGTGGTCGAAGAAGCCGGTATGCAGAATGTAGAACACCTGGAGTTATCGCAAAAGTGTCGGATTTCGACAAAGGACTAGTGTTTTCTGGGCGGAAACAACATTCTGAGCAAAACGAAGTTCGATGGATTTCGGCCATCCGAGGTCATCTTAGGGTTCAAAATCGCGTTTTATAAGTTTCGGGCAGTTTTTTATAATTTTCAATAGTTGTTTCCTTTATTTTCCTTTTTTCCTTTCTAGTTTTTTTTCTTTTTTTTTCCTTTCTAGAGAATTAGGGTTTTCCTTTTTTGCAATTTGTGTTTCATTATTTAAGCACTCTCGTTTTTGTAATTGAATTAGTTTTGAAGTTTAATAAAAAAATCGAGGTTTCCCTCAAATCTATCATATTCGGTATTCGCAAGAATCAACGAACTTGATAAATAGTTCTTCCTAGCCACGTACGCTGCATCAGTTGGTATCAGATTTGAGTCGATCCTGAGGTATGCCGCCCCGTAGACAACGAGTCGCTCCCCAAGGTGCTGATAATGATCAAGCTGAGTTTCGACGTGAGAACGACGATTTGAGGCGGCAGGTTGAATTATTGACACGACGAATTGATGAATTGCGTCCTTTCGCCGGTTACCGGAATCGTTCACCCGAACGCCCTAACCAACGGTGGGAACATGGTTTCAAGGTGGAAATTCCACAATACAATAGCAATCTTAAACCAGAGGAGTTTATAGGTTAGCTATCACCCCCGATTTATGATGATTATGTTGAACCAGATGCAGATGCAGAAGCTGAAATTGTAGAAGCACAATTGAGTCAACATGTGCAGAATATTCGAGGAACAGATGCTTTATTAGCAAGTGATGTAACTTTATATTGCGTCAAATACTTGTTCTTAGCTTATTCATACAACAATGGTTACGAACAGTTTTTGGAGGGCATCGAGAGCTTGTACGATGAAGGCATGACTGGAAATTTTGCAAGAGTAGCCGAAAATTATTGGGAGCCTTCCGTGTATATTGTTGCCTTAATCATCAACGAGAACCTAATACCAGCATCATGTATCAACAATAGAAGGATCGAATTCCAAGGTTGGGTAATCGATCAAGGGACGTGTACTTTGATAAGGAAAGTCCAGAAATTCAACATGGAACCCGAAATGAAGTGTTACACGTTTACGATCCAGGTTGCGAGCAAGGTGGGAGTACTTGATACAAATGAAAATTCGGTAGAAAGTGCTACAAAGATATGGGATCCCGGGGTGCTTCTTTTTCTGAGAAGGATGTTGCAGGTCCAGATTCGAGGTCAAATCTTTTCCATCCATGAGAGAATGATGCAGTGTGGTCGAAGAAGCCGGTATGCAGAATGTAGAACACCTGGAGTTATCGCAAAGGTGTCGGATTTCGACAAAGGACTAGTGTTTTCTGGGCGGAAACATCATTCTGAGCAAAACGAAGTTCGATGGATTTCGGCCATCCGAGGTCATCTTAGGGGTCAAAATCGCGTTTTATAAGTTTCTGACAGTTTTTTATAATTTTGAATAGTTGTTTCCTTTATTTTCCTTTTTTCCTTTCTAGCTTTTTTTTTCCTTTCTAGAGAATTAGGGTTTTCCTTTTTTGCAATTTGTGTTTCATTATTTAAGCACTCTCGTCTTTGTAATTAAATTAGTTTTGAAGTTTAATAAAAAAATCGAGATTTCCTCAAATCTATCACATTCGGTATTCGCAAGAATCAACGAACTTGATAAAGAGTTCTTCCTAACCACGTACGCTGCATCAATAAGTTTGGAAGAATGTTAGAACTTCTTGAGGAATGGGGTAAGAAGGAAAAAACTTTGATATTGGTTCGCTCACAAGAGAAATGTGAGCTATATTCAAGGATTTGTTAAAGCACGATTTCCCTTGCTTGTCACTTCACGGAGCCAAGGATCAGACATACCGTGAATCCACCATATCTGATTTCAAGAGCAACGTTTGCAACTTGATGGTTGCAACTAGTGTAGCTTCCAGGGGATTAGACGTGAAAGATCTTGAGTTGGTTGTTAATTTTGATATTTCAAACTATTATAAAGTTTATGTTCACTGTGTGCAGTGTTATGGATTGAGGGAGATCTCGGCGAAATCGCGGAAATTTCCACATATCCGTGACGATATCGCAAAAATCGCCCCAAATACCGGTCAACGCTGGTCAAACCGGACAATTTCAAATTAATTCCGGTTTCATCGGGTTCAAATCAATTAATTCCGGTTTAATTTGGTTTAAATCAATTAATTCCGGTTTAATTCAATTTAAATCAATTAGTTCCGGTTTAATTTGGTTTAAATCAATTAATTCTGATCTAATTTAATTAATCTTGGTCTAATTCGACCGGCTTCGTTCCGGCACACTTAATCCGGTTTGATATTTAGGTTATAAATTATAAACAATAAATATTATTCATTTTCCATATAAATTATAAACTAAATATTATTCATTTAGATTATGGCTTCAGTCCAACACATTTAAAAATAATTAAATATCATTCATTTTTTCTTTAATAAATAATAAATATGAGTTTATATATATATTGAATTATTATAAAACGCGATTTGCCGTGATCTTCCCGCGATCCCTCTGAATTTGTTAGATCTCCATTTTTGTCAAGGGGCCGATATATCCCCGCAATCCGATATCCATAACACTGACCTTGTGGGTCGGACGGGGAGAGCTGGGCGGAAAGGATGTGCTATAACATTTCTGTCTGAGGGTGATGAGAGATATGCACCGGATCTTGTAAAAGCGTTGGAACTATCTGGGCAAGTCGTACCTGATGGCCTGAAAGCTCTAGCTAATGGGTTTAAGGCGAAAGTGAAGCAGGGGCTTGAGCAAGCTCATGGGACTGGTTATGGTGGACGTGGTTTCAAATTCAATGAAGAGAATGAACAAGTGAGAAAAGCTGCAAAGAAAGCTCAGGCAAAAGAATATGGCATTGAGGTAGACCCCGCCTCTACTTGTGTATTGAGGGCCCTTCTATGGTATCTGTAAATAGAGCCAAGGCGGATTTGAAACGTGTTTTGGAAGACATTACCAACCAGGCTTCATCATTCCCTGGTGGAGCCCGACCAGGCAAATACTCGGTTATATGAGGGTAAGATCTCAGATTTCTTGACTTTATAGCTCCTGCTATACTATTCCTTGCTGGTTTTTACATAACTAGCTTTATCCTCTATTGGATGCATTCTTATTCTCTGGTGACTCTTGTTCTAAATGTCCAGCTTTTTTGCATATCTAGAATGATTATGAAATTTATATAGAGTTTGTTTTGAGATTGATGTAATGGTAATGGCATAATTCAGAAATGATGGTGGGATAGTTCCGAACTGTAATTTCGCAATCTCCTGATTGTCTTCTTAGTCAATATTGTGTTACTCATGTGTTGATGTGCTAAAGACTTTTGTTCAACCCTTCTGATTATTTCCCTTCTATATATCTCCAGGAATGGTCCGGGCCTATGCCGCCAATTGTTGTGTACTGTACTGTACAAATGGGTTTAGAATTTCTTTCTTGTACCCTTTGATTTTTTCTCTTTTCACATCATTCTTGGTATCTGATGAATTTTTTTCGCAGGTTGTAGTTGGCAAGAAACCAACTTTCCAGGTGGTGGGAAATATGAGGGTAGAAAGAATTTGAAAGAAATATGGACCTGGGATTTGCATAATGCATAGTGTTAACTTCTTAAAACAACCTACATTTTATACATGGAAACTGTGTTAAAGATATGATATAGATGCTAACCGTGCAAGTCTTTTTAACTCTAATTTTCAATCTTTAGGTGGCATGCTTCTGGACTTGTAATATTCTTTGTAGATCACAGCAGCAACACTAATTATATTTGGCTTTCCGAATGATGCTTACATTTCAAAATTTGTGGCCGTGCAGGTGGTGTCTTAGAGGATCTGGGAATTGGAGGATTTAGTTTGGACAACCCAGACCAGTAAAGTTTATCTGTATTTTGATTTTTAGATCAATCAAATGTATATCATATATAATATGAATATTAGTAAAGTATATACACAAGGAGCCACTATGTCAAAGCTTCAACTTTTAGGTATATTGAAAAATATGTCAGCTATTTCATGTCTAAAAGATGTGCACCCATATAAGTATTTTTAGCTTCAAATTTATAAATGTGGATACTAAGGTAAACCATGTTAATAGTGGGAGGCATTTTTAATATCAGACTTTAACATCGTAATGGATTTGAATATATATATATATAATAGAAATTAAAAAAAAAATAGAACCATTCGACTTTAATTCATACTTGAGTATTTCTTTTCTTGTTGAGCTTGAATTGTAGTATATAAACTTGTTCCAACCTGAATTGGGAACCGAACATGCAGACACGTAGTAAGAGGCAAAACAGACGTGCAAGAAATAAAAACATGATTCTCAATCAACTAGAAATCATCATAATTAACCATATAAATCACAATGTTCTATAATTAGCAAGAAAAACCTCCAAACGACATAATTGTCGTAAAATTCTATACTTGGCTAACTATAGTTTTAGGGCGAGAGTGTACAAGTCATTATCACCTTCCTCTTCTCATGGATCCTCAACCTAAGCTCCAAAAGCTGCAACTTGTCCCATCCTCCATCAGAACCAACACTGCAATCAAATTTACTCTTTATTTACTTGCTGTCTTTATCTGTTCAGTTCTTGTCCTCAATCTTGTTCTACTCCAACCCTTGTCTCTTCTACATTTGGATTTCTTCTCCCAGATCCTCTCTGAAAATAACAATACAGAGTCAGCATCAAGAGCTTGTGATTATTACAATGGCAGATGGGTCAGAGGCCAAAGCTACCAGTTTCAGATGTACGATGAGGATTGCCCATTTCTCGACCCTGGCTTTCGCTGTCATCACTGTGGACGAAACGACTCAGATTACCTCAAATGGAGATGGCAACCACATGGTTGCGATCTTCCCAGGTATGAACAATGAAAATATATACACACGCGCGCGCTAGGCGCTAGTATGGCACAGAGGGCCTTCTTGGGATTAATTGGGAAATTAGTCGAATGAAAGGATTAATCAAGACTAATTAGACAAGTCGGGGATTTTTAGACCACAGATATATAATGATGAAACAACATAGAAACAGATAAATTGATTCAGTGATCCATAATCATATCGAATCATATGTCAACTTTTTTCCATAGATTCAATGCAAGTGAATTTCTGGAGAGAAGTCGCAATGGAAGGATAGTATTTGCAGGTGATTCTATTGGGAGAAACCAGTGGGAGTCAATGTTGTGCATGCTTGCACAAGCCGTATCCAACCAGTCTTCAATCTACGAAGAAAATGGGAATCCCATAACGAAACACAAAGGCTTCCTCTCCATGAGGTTTCACGACTACAACCTTACGATAGAATACTACAGGGTGCCTTACCTGGTTATTAGAGGCCGCCCGCCACACAACTCATCCAAGGCAATCCGGTCAACCATTAGGATCGACAAGATGCACTGGTACGCCCAAAAATGGGAGGGAGCTAATGTTTTGGTTTTCAATGACGGTCATTGGTGGAACATTCAAAAAACCACTAAGATGTGTGAGCTTTGACCTTTAGTACTCTATGCATATTGCATATTTTGGAACATGGCGATATTCTAATATATAAATGTGGTGTGGCAGGGGAATATATTTCCAGGAAGGGGAGGAGGTAAACATGACAATGGATGTAATGGAAGCTTTCCAGAAATCACTACAAACATGGAAATCATGGGCGATAGAAAATCTGGATCCTGAAAGAACACACTTGTTCTTCCGGAGCTACTCTCCAGTACATTATAGGCAAGTGTCCTAACCAGTATTCGGAGAAACTCCGCGCTTTTTAGTCATTGACTCTAAGATCCACGAATCAAATCAACAGATACATAGAAATTAGTTTTCATGAAGATTCAAACTGTGCAGGAATGGCGCGTGGAATAACGGGGGTAGGTGTGATTTGGACACGCAGCCTGAAACTGACTACAGAGAGTTGGAAGGCGAGCCAATAAATAACCAGTACATTTCCGATGTAATCAAGCAAATGGAAAATATAACAATGAAGGTCTACTTTTTGAACATTACAAATCTGTCAGAATTCAGGAAAGATGGTCACCCGTCGAAATATCGTGAGCCAGGCACTCCTGGTGATGCCCCGCAAGATTGCAGCCATTGGTGCTTACCGGGAGTGCCAGACACATGGAATGAACTTATCTATGCTCACCTGATATTGGAGGGATTCAGAACTCAATGAACATAGATAGTTGTTCAGGTTACCTTATAGTTGAGCATTTTGACTTTTCCAGCATTGTACATAATCTGCAAGATCATACTTTAGTCCCAGGTTTGGCATGTAACATAGCTGCAGTGACCTCATGCTTGAATTTCTAGTAGCATTCGTCAAGTAATATTTTCTTGTAGCATTCAGCATTCTTCGACAAAACTCTTGAGCCTCCCTATGTTTCAAGGACAAAAGGCAAAAGATCTTATACTTCAAACTACCGCTTAATATGTTTAAACCAATACGTAATTATAGTTAGAGCATTTTAGCTTATGAACCATATCCAAGAAAGTCCAAAACCCTATAAGAATTTAATGAAGGTAAGAAGTCCTTATTTCAAATGCTAGTTTTGACCAAAATTTCTCCCTATCTATTGCTCGCTACAAAATTTGCACTGCACATGCTGCAGGTCGAGGACTGAAATGGACAAGAAATTCTGTGCAGGCCCACATCCTGTTTTGAATGGTGAGGTTGGGTTATGGGAATATAATCAGGCACCATATCCATCAATCGAAGTACTCTCAAGGCAAGAACCCTTTACAGGGCCAAGCTTTGTGATTGCTGCAATGCAAGCATGAGGAGTGATATATCTACATATATATATATGTCACTTGCATTGGCTGAATTCAAAAGGATTATCATTTCCATAGTCATATAATTTGTATAACTTTGCGAGAACGAAAACATGATAAGATCCCCAAATCTGACAACCCTTGAGATAAGCCAGTAAGGGACAATATATTGGCACTGTGGAGTTGATGTAAATGTACAAAAACATTTGTGACACTTTAATCCAACAGCTGCAAGTTCAAAATGCCAGAAAATGAAGTATTGGAACAAAAGCAATATAATTTTGAACTTGGGCAGCAAAACAACGGTATGAGGGAAAAGCCGTAGCAGTAGAAAATGTGTAGCTGGAATTGGAATGAAGAGAAAAGGGAGTAATCTGAACAAAACAATTGAAGAAGAAATACACACACACCTCCAGGAAACGAAGCTGTGATGATGCTGCAATTTAACAGCAAAGCGGCGAGTTTCTGTTTGTTTCTCGGGAAACTTCACCTACATTTTGGTGAGAAAATGAAGGTGGCATGGAAAAGTGCCACGTGGTATAGTACAGGGTGATAATATAAAAGGGGCATTCCGAGAATCGAACTCGGGACCTCTCGCACCCAAAGCGAGAATCATACCACTAGACCAAATGCCCATATGCTGTATTTGGTTGAGTTTTGTTATATAATCTAGTACAACAAATTATCCAGATTCCAAATAAATGTGTACAAAAATGGATACCATTTTACTCTTATAAGCGACAGTCTTCATTTTCTCGAAGATAACAATCTTCATTTATTTATAGACCTCTTTCCAATTTTTTTGTTATTTAGTTTTTGATAAGAGAGTTATGGCCATGAATTTTAATTTGAGATTGGTGGTACAAGTCTCGTTTCACATTAAACCAACACTTTACTTTTCTGAAATAATGACATAATATTCTAAAATTCTAATGGATAACAATAAAGTAACAAAAAAATTTCAAAAAAAAGTATAACAAATAGTTAACTAGTTAGTTATAGTCACGTGAACTATGACTTTACATATATATGGTAAATTTACTTTACGCCATAATTTCAGTTAGTCAAGCACAATGTGAAGTTATGAAATTATCTTTGCAACTATTGAGATGTAAAAAGAATTGCATTTGGACGTACAATCGTTCGTGATCGATGATCCAGACGCTATTATTGTCAAGGTTTGTGCGGAGTTGTAGATGTGGTCATGTTTCTATAAGATGATTTGGTTTGATGCGTTTGAATGAAATTATGTGTCATATATTGACTTAGTTCAGCATTTAATGTCCTTTTAGGATTTGACTTTTGAAACATTCAATTTGACGAATGTACCATTTTTCTAATTAATCTATTTAATTTTAGTATAATTAGGTTAAATTATATAAATCATCGATCAAATCCATCTTATGAAGGTAAGAGGTTCTTAATTTATTTTCTAAGCCATAGTTTTTACTTAGATCTCTTACCTAATCATGTAACCTAATGCAAAAAAAAATCCACATTCCAAATAAATCAATATAGGAAAATGGATACCATGTTATTGTTATAAGCGACTTCGCATGACCCTCAAATTCATGGAACAAAACATATTCCCATTTTTTCTGGTGACAAGAAAAATGAAAGCAAAAATGTAATGAACGTCAAGCTTTGACACTTAAAAGGGTCGCATAGATGGCCAAGTTCAAACTTTTTTTGGCACAATCAAACTAAAAATGTAAACTATGGACACTTGTTTTGATATGGATTCAGAGTTGCATAAGCCTATCTCAGAAAGAGAAGCGATATGTATATGTTGTAGAAGCCTACAAAAGAGGAGGGAGTCATAAGCATAAATTTGGAGTAAGATATTGCATACACATTAGTCAAAAATTGAATTTAAATCTCAGTGTAATATAAATTAAAAAAAATATTGGGGCATTCCGAGAATCGAACTCGGGACCTCTCGCACCCAAAGCGAGAATCATACCACTAGACCAAATGCCCTCATGCTAAATAATATTGTTTAAGACTATATAACATATATCTACAAGATTCTACAGATAACAGTATAAAAATGGGTACCACTTTCTAAGGACTGTCTTCTCACAACCCTCCTATTCAAGTACCAATTTCTTAAACCACAAAATATGAAGGAACCAATCTGATTCAGGTTGCCTGTACATTATTTATCACACCTCCTCTTACAATGAAACAAAGATTGATGATAGAGCCTCTTCTGATTGTAATTATACTAAACCATACATTCAAACTTTTAAAGAACTTCTCAACAAGAAGATTGACAGATTTCAACAAATGAGTCAGGCATGGGCTAAAAACATGGCCACCCAAACATCTTTATTCTGGATATAATACAATAGTTGTTGAGAATGGAAACGTTCAATCAAAATGTCGAAGCTCGCGCTAGCTATCATAATTTTACAACATACCTTTTATTGTGTGAAATTTAAGTTTATTCTCTTATGCTGTGTGAATCTAACAGTTTGTGCCTACAATTGTCACTCATCAGCTGTTGGTGGTCCCCGTGCTATTAGCGCCTCCTTTCTACTAGAGTAGGTATTCGGCTTCGCATAATCCACAAAAATAGTTCGTCCATCCAGTACCTGCCGCTTAAATATTTGCAATTACTTACGGTTAAATCCAAATCTAATAGAAAAACAGAGAAGGGAAGAGGAGGCTGTAATTGACCTTCCCGTTCATCTCAGTTATGGCTTCGTATGCTTCATCTTCTGAGGCAAAAGTCACAAATCCAAAACCTTTTGATTTTTCCAATTGTCTATCCATAATAATTTTAGCTGGAAAAAGAAATAATATCAGTAGATTGAACATAAATAATAGGCTTGAGGAATTAGTTAGTTCTTAAGAAAACTCAAGACTTGATGCACCTTCAACAACTTGGCCACATTCAGAGAATGATTTCGATAATCCGTCCTCTGTAGTTTGAAATGACAGTCCTGCAGAGTCATAAGAGTTCAGAACATAAGCATTAACGGAATAGGGAACTGAGATCAAAGTGATAGGATAAGAGGGCCACTAACACAAAGTATGAAGGAACTACAGAATTTGGTGATAAATAAGAAAGAAAGAAAGAAAAAAATAGACACAGCATAGACAATAGTTTCTATCACCCAACATGGTTAACAATAAAAATGAATGAGTGAAGTTTCAAATAGGACTAGAAAAGTGAGTTCTAATGAGACAACATAATTCTCCTATATTGGAAAAGATATGAAGTTCACAACTTGTGTGCGATTAGTTGTCATCTTACCAAGAAGTTGGCAAAAAACAACCAAAAATGATCCAAAGTGGCTCGGCTCTAAATTTTTCAATACAACTTACCTTGAAGTTATTTTGATATGGATTCAGTTTTCAAATCTATCTAAATGAAACATCATACTGTGATATAATCAGAGTGACATGGTATCACATACAAATTAAATCAGTAATAAATACAGATTATTTTACAGGCAGTTCACCAAATTGGAACCAGAAAAAAGATAGTTTTATAAACAGAAATTTATTAGACACGTAAAGTTCAAACTAGGTTCTCTACTCCAGTAGAGAACTTCAATATGCAAAACTGTGCCAATAATCTACTCGCTAAATTTAAGACAATCCAACACTGAAACAGCCTCATTACCAATTAATTTTAATTAAATTTAACATTTTTCTTTAAAACTTCCTGATTAACTTTAGAACTCATAACAGGTACACACAACTTGTGTGTGGTTAGTAGTCATCTTACCAATAAGTTGCCAAAAAGCAAGATAGAATGATCCAAAGTGGCTCAGCTCTAAACTTCACAACGCATGTTAACAAAAAGTCATTTTGATAATGGAATCAGTGCAACTCTATCTAGACGAAACATCAGACTATGATGGGATCGAACAGACAGGCATGGTTATACTACCAGATTGAATAAGTAATAGATTCAGAACACTTTACAGATAGTTCATAACATTGGAAGCAGAAAAGAGATAGCTTTATAAATAAACAGAAATTTATGGAGTTTCAACTATATATTGAAAACTGTGTCAATGATCTACTTCTGGCTTAATTCAAGACAATCCAATACAACACAATAACTTCCTAATTACTATTTATTTATTTCATTACAGTTTTTTTACAAAAATCTTCCAAATTAGCTTTAGAGTTCATAACCCAAACCCAGCAATTAGTGGATATGAAAACAGAAAGGGATATATGAGAAGTTCTGGTTGAGACATTTAGTCGAACACTTGGTAGGCATTATTATGTAGCAATTAATCTTTAACCACAAGGTCTTAGTGAAAAATGCTTTCATATGGAAAACAGTATAACTGGTGAATCCGATAAGGAACAAAATTGAAAGAGACTAGAGAAATGAGAGAGTACCTCCAACGAATAGCTTGGAAGCGATTCCTCTGCAAGAAAGGAGAAGAGGTGGAGGAGCGAGAGAAGCGTACAGTGTTCTTGGGTTAGGGTTTAGTGCCGCCATTAGTCTCCTAAGTGCAGCCATTTTCAAGTTTGCGGAGAGAGAGAAAAGAGACTTTCGAGATTGGGATGCCAATATTGGCTGCTCTATGAGATTTAATTGGGGATAGTTTAGTATTGGAATAATGTTACCAGACTATTTTTAAAATTGATGTTTTTTTATTTGGGTGTTCTAAATTTTTTTGTCATTGTGGAGACTTTAAATTTGTAAAATTTTAACCGTTAATACTTAAAGTCATTTTCGTCCAATTTTTACAAAAATCTGATAATTTTTGAGGTGAGAATACTAAAATGTCTTTGTAAGTGTTTTAAATTTTCAAAATGTTCCCTCCTTTATTCTCCCTTTTTCTCTCACACACCCTCTCTCTCTCTCTACTTTGCATATGACTTTTCGTCACCTGCACCACCAGCGTCTTCGGCGATTTCACCGCCTCGATCGGATTCATGACGACCCAGATGAGAAAATGGGTGTTCCCAAATTTCTTCGAGGATCGGTAGATCGAGATGGGTTCAGCTCCAAACCCTCGAAAATCGGGAGGTCGGAGCTGACTCTAAGCTGCCTTTGCGACAATTCCAAGTTCGGGTTTCCCAAAAAAGCGAGCTTCAAGGCAAAGAAGTCGCGAATCAGAGAAATGGAATCCGGAAGCGAAGTGGATAGAAAAGGATTTTCTGAATATGAGCGAGAGTCGGCTCAATCGAGACCGAGCTCGAGCTCGAGAGAGAGAGAGAGAGAGAGAGAGAGAAGAAGAAGAAGAAGAAGAAGAAGAAGAAGAAGATGGAGACTCTGAACCTCTCTCTAGGTCTCCATGATGTGTCGCTCTCTCTCTCACGACGTCGAACGCCTTGCAGAATGCAGATCCTCCGGCGATGGCGCCGCCGAACAACATCACTTGCTCCAACGATTATTTCACGGCATCGTCGATGTCCATGTCCTACTCCTACTCGCACCCTTTCTCGCACAACCTCACGGTGATGGAGCTGAATTGTAATTATATATTAACTTAATTGCAATTATATTTTATAGGTGTCAATGTGTGAATATAAACAGCTCGGTTGAATTGTAAAACGAATTTGACAATGAGAAAATTCATTTGTCACAATCATGTTTCTGATCAACCATTTTATATCATCTGGGTCGGCATTAATCTGATCGAGGTGGTGGTTGTTGTGGGGTCGAACGGTTTCCGTTTGATCCCGCTCAACCTCACAATTAGGTGCTTATTTGCCTCGTAATGACCATTTAGGGCCAAAATAGGATATTTTTACGCTCTTTGGTGTTTTCAAGAGCATATGCAGGAGTCGGTGAGATCGAGTCTTGGAGAGCAAAAAACTAAAAGGAGATGGTGAGTCTTTAGTCACGATCATGCCACCTTTAGGCGCGATCACGATTAAAGAGAGTCACGATCGCGACCTCCTCATGCACGATCGTGACGAAATGAATATAAGTTGACAATTTTGGTTCGATGGACAGAACGCCCCCGCGATCTTGAGCACGACACAATCACGATTGGCACTAAGAGAGAGTCACGATCGTGACTCCACATTCATGATTGCGCTCGAGAAGAGAGTACCGCAACTTTGACCCCGATCAAAATGGTCTCTCCTGCAGAGTCACGATCGTGACCGTCTCTGAGCCACGATCGTGACCACAACATGCACGATCGTGACCAAGCATGAATTCAACAAGTATAAAGGGCAAGCGCCCTAAAGATAGAGGGAGCTTTTGGAGCCCACATCCTTACCTACCAGATTGTGTTGTCATTTCAACAAAGGGAGACATTCCTTTTGCCTTATTTTTCATCATCACTTCATCATTTGAAAACTTAGAAGTGGATTTCTTTTCAAGAGTTCATTTGTGAAGCCAATGAGAGGGATTGGAAGGCATTTCAACCATTAGCTCACCAAGATACAAGAAGATTCAGCCCATTTCGTCAAGCTTGAAGAGCCACATTTCTCAAGAACACCAAGAGAATTTCTTAACCCTATTTCATGTTTACTTTGATGTTTATACTTACTTTTGCTACTTGTATGATGATATTTGATTTGAGCCCTATGGTTGAAGACTAAACCCTTAGCCATGGAGGCTTAAACATTGTGTAACTTGATTAATATGTCTTAATATGAGGTATTAGTTCTAGGTTTAATCATGATTGTTGTGTGAATTCCCTGATATTATACTTGCATAGTGATTGTCTACTTAGAATGCATGTTTAGAAGATTAGTCTGTGCCCGAGAGGGACGGATAATCTCAGGCCTAGGAATCACCGAGGGTTGGAGGCTCGAAACCGGGTTTTGACCCCTCGGATCAACCCTTAGCCGATAATTGCCGGGCCAATGCAATCTCGAGTTAGTTCCTAACCCAAGAGGGAACAAGGGGCGACTCGATATTAAGCCAATCTCTAGGCCGAGAGACGAGGTTGGTGTTCAAGGCATATGTTCGACACCAAAAGACCATTAGGACAAATATCTCTTGTTAAGTCGATTTCGAGTTACACTTGTTTAGCACCCTAGGCGCTTTACCTAAACTGTTATACAAAAGTTATTTGCTAGCTTGTGTTAATCTAAGAACCCCAAAAGAGTAGTTTTCCTAGAATATCAATCACAAACACAAATTCGACCGAAAGACCCTCATTAGTTCCTGTGGATCGACCCGGTACTTACCGGGTTTATAAATTGTATTACTTGTGACCGTTTACGCTTGCGCGAGGGCCATCTTTTCGAAGAGCGGCGTTTTCGCGTCACTTTCCGGCCCTATAAGTTTTTGGCGTTTCTAGGGATTGGGGCGGTGAAGTCACCGGAGACGGTGGTGGTGCAGGTGGCGGAGAGCCCATACAGAGGAGAGAGGAGAGGGTGTGCGAGAGAGAAGGAGATAATAGAGGAGGACATATTTTAAAATTTTAAAACACTTACAGGGGCATTTTAGTATTGTCATCTCAAAATTTAACATATTTTTGAAAAAATGGATGAAAATGGCTTTGGGTACTAACAGTGACAATTTTGCAAATTTAAGGTACCCATAATGCCAAAAATATTTTAGGGTACCTAGGTGAAAAAACGACTATAGTCAGGTGACATTATCACTTTAGTATATATAGCTACATTCTAAAGCTAACTTGAGCTATCCCCCTCACATGTTCGCCACTTTCACAAGAAAAATAGCAAATATATATCATAAACTCTAAATAATCTTGTTGTCATTAAGGTGATTGTAGTATAGGGATGTAAACGAGCCGAATCGAGCCTTATTTTGGTAAGGCTCGGCTCGTAAAAAAAGTGTTCGGCTCGAGTTTGGGCTCGGGATCGAACGAGCTTATACAATTAAGCTCGAGTTCGCCTCGAAATAAAATAGATAAGCTCGAGGTCAATTCGGTTCACTTAAATTTTAATAAAAATATTTTAAAAAAATTAAATAAATAATAAATGAGCCAACTTGAGATTGATTCAGCTTGATTCGACTCGTCTAATTCTATTATAATTAAAATTAATATATATATATATATATATAATGTAATTAATTAAATATTAAACGAGCCGGCTCGTGAGCCTATCGAGTCTTAAAGATTAGGCTCGAGCTCGGCTCGTATATTAATCGAGACTAATCTTAAGTTTGAATTCGGTTCGAGCTCGATTATAACGAGGCGGAACCAAATATTTAACGAAACGAACTCGAACGATTAGTTAAAAACTCAACTTGTTTACAGCCTTATTGTAGTCTGTTAGTAATTATTTCAGCCCGTCACTTGGTTTTGTTCACCTATAAATGATGGTTTTTAATTCATGTTAACTTAATAGGGTGGCATTTTTTGTCGTGTTTGAGAAAAGGCAAGAAGAAGCCTAGGATATGGCATATTTAGATAAAATTTTGCAAAATTATGTATACCCACAAATTTTGAAACCCACGCTGTAAATGTATCAAAATGAGTTGCTCAAAATTTTGGAGAATGCTATTTAAAACCCAAAAATTAAGTTGATTCCCTAAAATAAAAATATTGCATCGGTGAAGGTAGACCAAACTCCTTATTCTACTTGCACAACTAAAATAACATTCATGGACAGAAAACAACATCAAAGTTGTTGTAGTATAGTGGTAGGTATTCTTGCTTGTCATACGGGTGACTTGGGTTTTATCCCCAGCACCGGAGAGTTTTATTTTTTCTCACAAAATTATTCCAGCCTTTCAATCGAGACGGGACCACAACTTTTGAGGTTCACACAAATAAGTAGGGCTATAAACAAGTCGTGTTTATTAACGACCGCTCGATATCGATTCGTTATGTATTTGTTTGTTTAGTATTTAATTAGTAACACATATTTTCTTTTTCATTAATATTTTTAATGGAAATTAAGCGAATCGAACCGAGCTCGCTAATTATTTTTTCGAGCGGAACTCGAGCTTAGTTGCACAAACTCGTTCAAGCCCGAACCGAACACATTGTTCACAAGCAGACCTGAGCCATGCCAAACTAAGTCTTCATTCGACTCATTTACACTCCTACTAATAGGCACCAAAATGGGTTACTTCAAATTTACGAGCACACTTTACCTTCAGATCTTCAGTCTGACACTCTCCCAACTAAACTAACCCCGCTAAATGTTTATCACTTTCACAAGAAAATTAACAACCATAAATAACAAACCCTGAACAATCTTATTGTCATTAAGGTAATTGTAGTACATTGGTAATTATTCATGCCCGTCACCCAGTTTCATTTCCTATGAACAACGATTTTTAAATACTTTCTTTTACTTAATAGAGTAGCATTTTTCAATGACAGTTAAAAAAATGCCGTGTTTGGGAAAAGATAAGAAGAAGCTTAGGATATGAAATATTCAAATAAAAGTTTGAAAAATCATGTATCGGCCCACGCTATAAATGTATAAAAATGGGTTGCTCAAAATTTTGGAGCATGCGATTTAAAACCCAAAAAATTAATTGATACCCTAAAATAAAAATATTACGTCGGTGAAGGTGGACCAAACATCTTATCTGCAGTTTCATGTTCTCCCAACTAATTTATTCGCATAAAATTCATATTACTTTCACAACTAGAATAACATTTATGGAGCTAAAAAAACATTATTCATGACATCAAGGTTGTTGTAGTATAGTGGTAAATATTCCCGCATGTCATGCGGGTGACTCGGGTTTGATCCCCGCCAACAGTGAGTTTTTTTTTACTCACACAATTATTCCAGCCTTTCAATCGAGACGGGACCACAACTTTTGAAGTTCACACTAATAAGTACGGCTGTAAACAAGTCGTGTTTTAAGTCATTGTAGTACATTGGTAATTATTCATGCCCGTCACCCAGTTTCGTTCCCTATGAACAACGCTTTTTAAATACTTTTTCTAATTAGTAGAGTAGCATTTTTCGATGATAACTAAAAAATTGTCGTGTTTGGGAAAAGATAAGAAGAAGATTAGGATATGGAATATTCGGATAAATGTTTGCAAAATCATGTATAGGCCCACAAATTTTGAACCCACACTATAAATATATTAAAGAGAGTTGCTCAAAATTTTGAATCATGCGACTTAAAACCCAAAAAATTAAATTGATACCCTACCCAAAAAAAATATTACATCGGCGAAGGTGGACCAAACTTCTTATATGAAATTTCGCATTCTCCCAACAAACTTATTCCCATAAAATTATTATTACCTTAACAACTAGAATGACATTCATGGAGCTATAACAACATTATTCTTGACATCAATGTCGTTGTAGTATAGTAGTAAGAATTCCCGCTTGTCACGCGGGTGACCCGGGTTTGATCCCCGGCAACGGCGAGTTTTTTTATAAGTACGGCTGTAAACAAGTCGTGTTTTTAACGAGCCGCTCGATTTTGATTCGTTGTGTATTCCCAAATTTTACGAGTATACATTTTAAAATCAATAAATAATCTACATCCCAAATACAAGAAGATTATAAATGCAGTGAAGGTGGATTGAACACCTAACCTTCAGATCTTCAGTCTAACGCTCTCCCAATTGAGCTATCCCCGCTAAATGTTCACCTCTTTCACAAGAAAATTAACAAATCATAAATAATGAACCCTAAACAATCTTGTTGTCATTAAAGTCATTGTAGTACCTTGGTAATTATTCATGCCCGTCACCCAGTTTCGTTCCCTATGAACAACGATTTTTAAATACTCTTTCTACTTAGTAGAGTAGCATTTTTCGATGATAACTAAAAAATTGTCGTGTTTGGGAAAAGATAAGAAGAAGATTAGGATATGGAATATTCGGATAAATGTTTGCAAAATCATGTATAGGCCCCCAAATTTTGAACCCACACTATAAATATATTAAAGAGAGTTGCTCAAAATTTTGGATCATGCGATTTAAAACCCAAAAAATTAAATTGATACCCTACCCAAAAAAAATATTACATCGGCGAAGGTGAACCAAACTTCTTATATGAAATTTCGCATTCTCCCAACAAATTTATTCCCATAAAATTATTATTACTTTAACAACTAGAATAACATTCATGGAGATATAACAACATTATTCATGACATCAATGTAGTTGTAGTATAGTGGTAAGTATTCCTGCCTGTCACGCAGGTGACCCGGGTTCGATCCCCGGCAACAGCGAGTTTTTTTTTACTCACACAATTATTCCAGCCTTTCAATCGAGACGGGACCACAATTTTTGAAGTTCACACTAATAAGAACGGCTGTAAACAAGTCGTATTTTTAACAAGCCGCTCGATTTTGATTTGTTTCTTTAATATTTAATTAGTTACATATATTATCTTTTTTAATATATTTCTATTGAGAATTAAACGAATCGACCCGAGCTCGCTTATTATTTTTTTAGTGGAGCTTGAGCTTGGTTGCACAATCCCGTTCAAGTCCTATTCCAAATTTTACGAGTATACATTTTAAAATCAATAAATAATTTACATCCCAAATACAAGAAGATTATAAATGCGGTGAAGGTAGATCAAACACCTGACCTTCAGATCTTCAGTCTCACGCTCTCCCAACTGAGCTATCCCCGCTAAATGTTCACCACTTTCACAAGAAAATTAACAAATCATAAATAATAAACCCTAAACAATCTTGTTGTCATTAAAGTCATTGTAGTACATTGGTAATTATTCATGCCCGTCACCCAGTTTCGTTCCCTATGAACAATGCTTTTTAAATACTTTTTCTACTTAGTAGAGTAGCATTTTTCGATGATAACTAAAAAATTGTCATGTTTGGGAAAAGATAAGAAGAAGATTGGGATATGGAATATTCGGATAAATGTTTGCAAAATCATGTATAGGCCTACAAATTTTGAACCCACACTATAAATATATTTAAGTGAGTTGCTCAAAATTTTGGAGCATGCGATTTAAAACCCAAAAAATTAAGTTGATACCCTACGTTAAAAAAATATTACATCGGCGAAGGTGGACCAAACTTATTATATGGAGTTTCGCATTCTCCCAACCAATTTATTCCCATAAAATTATTATTACTTTAACAACTAGAATAACATTCATGCAGATATAATAATATTATTCTTGATGTCAATGTTGTTGTAGTATAGTGGTAAGTATTCTCGCCTGTCACCCGGGTGACTCGGGTTTGATCCCCGGCAACGGCGAGTTTTTTTTTTTACTCACACAATTATTCCAGCCTTTCAATCGAGACGGGACCACAACTTTTGAAGTTCACACTAATAAGTACGGCTGCAAACAAGTCGTGTTTTTAACGAGCCGAATATATTTTTATTGAGATTTAAACGAATCGACCCGAGCTCGCTTATTATTTTCTTAGTGGAGCTCGAGCTTAGTTGCACAATCCCGTTCAAGCCCTACTCCAAATTTTACGAGTATACATTTTAAAATCAATAAATAATATGCATCCCAAATACAAGAAGATTATAAATGCGGAGAAGGTGGATTGAACACCTGACCTTCAGATCTTCAGTCTGACGCTCTCCCAACTGAGCTGTCCCCGCTAAATGTTCATCTCTTTCACAAGAAAATTAACAAATCATAAATAATAAACCCTAAACAATCTTGTTGTCATTAAAATCATTGTAGTACATTCGTAATTATTCATGCCCGTCACCCAGTTTCGTTCCCTATGAACAATGCTTTTTAAATACTTTTTCTACTTAGTAGAGTAGCATTTTTCGATGATAACTAAAAAATTGTCATGTTTGGGAAAAAATAAGAAGAAGATTGGGATATGGAATATTCGGATAAATGTTTGCAAAATCATGTATAGGGCTATAGGCCTACAAATTTTGAACCCACACTATAAATATATTAAAGTGAGTTGCTCAAAATTTTGGAGCATGAGATTTAAAACCCAAAAAATTAAGTTGATAACCTACGATAAAAAAATATTACATCGGCGAAGGTGGACCAAACTTCTTGTCTGGAATTTCGCATTCTCCCAACAAACTTATTCCCATAAAATTATTATTACCTTAACAACTAGAATAACATTCATGGAGCTATAATAACATTATTCTTGACATCAATGTTGTTGTAGTATATTGGTAAGTATTCCCGCCTGTCACGTGGATGACTCGGGTTCGATCCTCGGCAACAGCGAGTTTTTTTTTACTCACACTATTATTCCAGCCTTTCAATCGAGACGGGAACACAACTTTTGAAGTTCACACTAATAAGTACGGCTGCAAACAAGTCGTGTTTTTAACGAGCCGCTCGATTTTGATTCGTTGTGTATTCGTTTCTTTAATATTTAATTAGTTACATATATTATCTTTTAAATATATTTTTATTGAGAATTAAACGAATCGACCCGACGTTCAAGCCCTATTCCAAATTTTACGAGTATACATTTTAAAATCAATAAATAATCTACATCCCAAATACAAGAAGATTATAAATGCGGTGAAGGTGGATCGAACACCTGACCTTCAGTCTGACGCTCTCCCAACTGAGCTATCCCAGCTAAATGTTCACCTCTTTCACAAGAAAATTAACAAATCATAAATAATAAACCCTAAACAATCTTGTTGTCATTAAAGTCATTGTAGTACATTGGTAATTATTCATGCCCGTCACCCAGTTTCGTTCCCTATGAACAACGCTTTTTAAATACTTTTTCTACTTAGTAGAGCAACATTTTTCGATGATAACTAAAAGTGAATTGCTCAAAATTTTGAAGCGTGCGATTTAAAACCCAAAAAAGGAGGATATGACATATTCTTGCAAAATCATGTATCGGCCCACGAATTTTGAAACCCATATTATAGATGTATCAAAATGAGTTGCTCAAAATTTTGGAGTTGTAGTGAAAATTATATGTTAACGTTAAGTTAATGTACAATTAAAAAATGAAGTTAATAAAACCAAGGTTTAATTAAAAGCGTGCAAGAATTATCAATGTTAGAAATGGAAGAGCAAGAAAGCTAAAGGTGAAGGAAGTAAATGAGTTCTCGAATATGTTTCACTTCTTTCACAATACCTCATATTTATAGGGCAAGAGAGGTGTACAGTTCAAGAAAGTTTGGCCACATGTCATTAACTATTGGATTGTGTGCCATGGTGGTGGTGGCCACTAGTTTATGACACTCCCCCTTGGACACCACCACTTACAAATAATTATGTAAGCGGTGTTGGACGTGCTTAATGCTACATCGTTAAAAATCTTTTCAGAAAAACCCAATGGGACAAAACCTTAATAAGGGAAAAAGAGTGCAGCGCACATAAGTCCAGAGCATCTTCATATACTTGCTCGCCCTGATCATTGCTCCCCTTAATCATTGCTCCCCCTGATGACCGACAAAGTTATTTCGGTTGTTTGCTAAGTCGGCGCATTCCAATTCGCCATACTAACTTCTCGAATGTGGATGTCGGCAAGCTTTTAGTGAACAAATCTGCAAGATTTTCACTTGAGCGAATCTGCTTGACATCAATCTCATTACTCTTCTGGAGCTTATAAGTGTAGAAGAATTTTGGCGATATGTTCTTGATACGATCTCCTTTAAAGTAACCGCCTCTGATTTTAGCTATACACGCTGCATTGTCTTAATGTATAATGGAAGGAGAACTTGTAATTGACGGGATTCCACATGCTTCTCGTATATGTTGAATGACGGATCGCAAGAACACACATTCACGGCTAGCTTCGTGTAGTGCTAGAATTTCTTAATTGTTTGAGGATGTTGCAACCAAAGTCTGCTTCGTGGAGCGCCAGGATATTGCCGTGTCATTGCAAGTAAATACGTACCCAGTTTGGGAGCGTTCTTTATGGGGATTAGAAAGGTATCTTGCATCTGCATATCCCATCAAGTTAGTATTACTTGAGAATTTTGAACCCAAATCTTTCGTATGTGTTTGATTTCATTCCAATGTCGTCTTGTTGGTTCTGAGCTGAATTTTTGCTAGCACATTTACTGAAAATGCTATATCATGCCTTGTACATTGCGCCAAATATAATAAAGCCCCGATCGCACTTAGATATGGTACTTCAGGATCAAATATATTTTCATCTATCTCTTTTGGGCGAAATGGATCCTTTTTAGGATCAAACGATCGAGCAACCATTGAAGTACTCAATGGATGTGCATTTTGCATATTGAAACGCTTCAGGAGTTTCTCAATATATGTAGACTTATGGATTAAAATTTCATCCGAAATATGCTTGATTTGCAGGCCGAGATAATATTTCGTTTTCCCCAAATCTTTTATCTCAAATTCCTTCTTAAGACATTCAACAGTGTTAAGGATCTCTTCAGGAGTCCCAATTAAATTCATATCATCAACATACACTGCCACAATAACAAATCCTATATTTGTTTTATTGATGAACACACAAGGGTATATAACATTATTCTTGTACCCTTCTCTGGTAAGACATTTGTTAAGACGATTATACCACATCCTACTAGATTGTTTTAGTACATACAATGTCTTTTGTAATATGATCGAATACAGATTTTTGGGACTATTTTTAATTGCTTCAGGAAATTTAAATCCTTCAGGGAGTCTCATATAAATATTCGTGTCCAACGTACCATATAAATAAGTAGTGACAAAGTCCATCAGATACATATCCATTCATTCAGAAACTGTTAAACTGATCAAATATCTGATTGTAATCATATCCACCACAGGTGAATATGTTTCATCAAAATCGACCCCATGTCGTTGAGAAAAACCTTGGGCTACAAGCCTGACTTTATATCGAACAATTTCTTTTTTCTCATTTCTTTTCTTTGTGAATACTCATTTATATCCAATTGGTTGAACAAGTTCTGCTGTTCAAGTTATGGGTCCAAAGGCTTGGCGTTTAGCCAATGAAGACAATTATGCCTGAACTGCTTCTTCCCATTTTGGCCAATCATGTCTTTCACGACATTCATCAATACTTCGTGGCTCAAAATGAAAATCATTCACTACTTCATTTTCCACTGCAAATATATCATCAATGATGATTGATTTTCGATCTCAAGATTCTTTTGTGTAGGAATAATTCATATGTATTTCCTCACTTCTTTGTACTCGAAATTTTTTGGGAATTTCATAATCTTTGGGAATCGATGGTTCTTCTGGAACCGATAGTTCTGCTAGAACTATATGTTTATCTGATGGTTCTTCTGAAAGCGATAGTTCTTTTGGAACTACACATCTGTTCAACGATTCTTCTAGGGCCGATAGTTGTTCAGGAACTATATGCTTCTTTCGTTTTTGAGGGACGCTATCTTTTGCTCCCAATGGCCTCCCACGCTTCTAGCGTGTATAAGAGGAATCAACTGCGGCTTTCGCATTATCACCATTAACTTTAATTCTCACAGGTGTGTTCGGAGCATGTATATATGACCTTGTCATTTTTTATGTATCAGCAAATGCTTCAGGCATTTGATTTGCAACATTTTGCAAATGTATTATCTTTTGTACTTATTTATCACATTGTGATGTACGAGTATCCATATGAGACATGAAATTTACTTTCCATTCAATTTCACGCCTAACATCAGGAGGCGGGTTTCCTTTCACCCAAATGTGGGAATGTTGTCTCATCAAACTGACAATCAGGAAATCTTGCGGTAAATACGTCACCTGTCAAAGGCTCCAGATACCTGATAATAGATAGTGAATCAAAACCAACATAAATACCCAATCATCGTTAGGGTCCCATTTTTGTGCGTAAAGGGAGTGCTACAAGCACTTGTACAGCACAATAAAAAATTCGTAAATGGGAAATATCAGGTTCATGCCCACATGCAAGTTGTACAGGAGAATATTGGTGATATGCACTAGGCCTTAAACGAATTAAAGAAGCAGCATGTAATATAGCATGTCCCTAAGCAGAAACTGATAATTGTGATTGCAATAAAAATGTACGTGTAATTATCTTTATACGATTAATAAAAGATTTTGCTAAACCATTTTGGGTATGCACATGCGGAACATGATGCTCAATATCAATGCCCAATGACATGCAATGATCATCAAACGTCTTAGACGTGAATTCACCAGCATTATCAAGACGAATAGACTTTATCGGATAATCAATAAAATGTGCCCTTAATTTAATATTTTGTGCAAGAGTAATGGAGATTCGGCACTAACCTTAGTTAATGATGGTCCGACCACTAATTTTTCTTGCGAACAAGCGGTACAAATTATTTCATTGGACTAAAAAACATTCTGGTTTTCAGTGGATGTCTACATGAATTTTCAGCAATCCTACGCATCATCGTTGATCCTGGATGACCAAAACAATTATGCCAAAACATAAAAATATTCGGATTATTGAACTCCTGGTTCAAAATCGCGTAGGCCTCAACTGTTCTTATTGTTGTAAAATACAACACAGATGATAGAATAGATAATATTTCCAGTACCCGCTTTTCACCACAATCACTAAAAGTGATACATAGAAACTCAGTTTCATTTTCATTTGTGGTCTCAACATGATATCTATTTCTGTGGATATCTTTAAAACTGAGTAGATTTCTTCTGGATCTACTAGCAAACAAAACATTCTCAATGCTTAACTTTGTTTCATTTCTCAATATCATAGTAGCTCTTCCGGAGCCTTCTACTGAATTTGTTGAACCCATAATGGTGTTCACTTTTACCTCCACCAAGGTTAGGCATGAGAAATATTTCTTATCCTTTAGGATAGATAGTATAGTAGCACAATCAACAATACATATATCATTCTCATCTCCACGAATATATGAATCACTTCTGGGACCCATATTGTAGCTCATCTTATCAATTGTATTGCCTTATTTTAAAATTTGACCGCTTCTGGGGCCTTAGTTGTCCATAAACTTTATAATGACCATCATAAATTTTCACATTCACTTCTGGGAATGGTTAACTGTCGACAGGACAAATTCGATGATTTATTTTATTTTAACAATACATGCACTTTAATATTTCTCAAAATTTTCTCTCAATATTGCTACTTCAGGAGAAATATAATATTCTTGATTTATCCAATATAGATTTTTAGAACTTCGGGTTCTAAATATTAATCCATGATCAGAACTTCGGGTTCTGCAAATTCCAAATGCAAACTTCCGGTTTAAAAATATGTCAAGTCCAATAATTCTCTCGACAATTTTAGGACTTCAGGTTCTATAAAAGCATGCAAGAATTATCAATTGTAGAAATGGAAGAGCAAGAAAGCAAAAGATGGAGGACGGAAATGAGTTCCCGGATGTGTTTCACTTCTTTCACAATACCCCATATTTATAGGGCAAGAGAGGTGTACATTTCAAGAAACTTTGGCCACATGTCATTAACTATTGGATTGTGTGCCATGGTGGTGGTAGCCACTAGTTTATGACGGGAGCATGCGATTTAAAACCCAAAAAATTAAGTTGATTCCCTAAAATAAAATAAAAGTATTGCATCGGTGAAGGTGGACCAAACTCTTTATCTGCAGTTTCACGTTCTCCCAACTAATATATTCCCATAAAATAATCATTACTTTCACAATTAGAATAAAATTCATTGAGTGAAAACAACATTATTCATACATCAAGGTCGTTGTAGTATAGTGGTAAGTATTCCCGCCTGTCACGTGGGTGACCAAGGTTTGAATCCTGGGATCACAACTTTTGAAGTTCACACTAATAGGTAGGGCTGTAAACTTGAGTCGAGTTTTTAACGACCCGCTCAATCTTGATTCGTTATGTATTTGTTCGTTTAATAAATTATTAGTTATATATTTTCTTTTTAATTAATATTTTTATTGGGAATTAAGTCAATCGACCCGAACTCACTAATTATTTTTTTGAGTGGAACTCGAGCTAAGTTGCACGAACTCGTTCAAGCCCGAGCCGAACACATTGTTCACGAGCCGAGCTGAGTCATGTCAAACTATGTCTCCATTCGACTCATTTACACCCCTGTTAATAGACACCAAAATGGGTTACTCCAAATTTTACGAGCACACATTTTAAAATCAATAAATAATCTATATCTCAAATACGAGAAGATTATAAATGCGGTGAAGGTGGATCAAACACCTAATCTTCAGATCTTTAGTCTAATGCTCACCCAACTGAGCTATCCCCACTAAATGTTCGCCACTTTCACAAAAAAAATTAGCAATCATAAATGATAAACCTTAAATAATTTTGTTATCATTAAGGTCATTCTAGTACATTGTTAATTATGCTTGCTCGTCACTCAGTTTCGTTTCTTATAAACGACGATTTTTAATTACGTTTTACTTAGTAGAGTGACATTTTTCGATAATTAAGAAAATGTTGTGTTTGGGAAAAAGTAAGAAGCAGCTAGGATATGGCATATTCAGATAAAAGTTTGCAAAATTATGTATGGGCCAACAAATTTTAAAACCCACACTATAAAAATATTCAAATGAGTTGCTCAAAATTTTGGAGCAGCGCGATTTAAAATCCAAAAGATTAAGCTCATGCCTTAAAAATTAAAATTATAATATTGCTTGCTGTGAAGGTGGACCAAAATCCTATCTCACATTCACTCAACTAATTTAGCCCCGTTATATGTTCATTACTTTGACAACTAAAGTAACATACATGAACTCAAAACATCATCTTGTCATGAGGGTTGTTATAGTGTAGCGGTAAATATTCTTGTCTGCACGTGTATGACCTAGGTACATCTCTTGCAATGGTGAATTTTACTTGTTTTTTGACTCATAATTATTCCTACGTTTCAATCGAGATGAGCCCGCAGATTTTAAAGGTTCACACTAATATGCAGGTTTATAAACGATAGGTCTATAAACGAACCGCTCGATCTCAATTCATTAAATATTCAGTTCAGACTTTTGATAATCGTGTTCAAGCAGAATTCGAACTCAAGATTGGGCTCTTTTAATAAACGAGCGGAGCTTAAAATTGACCTTTTAAAACTCGATAGGTTCGCCAGCCGACTTGTTTTATATTTAATTAGTTAGATATTTTTTAGTCAATATTTGTATTGAAAATTAAGCAAATCAAATCGAGCCGAACCGAGCCGAGTTCGATCTTAATTGCATAAACTCGTTCGAGCCCGAGCCGAGCCTGCCAAACTAATGCTCAATTCGGCTAATTTACACTCTACTCAACTTTATATAATTATGAATTTATGACACGTTATTTTTGTACATACATAATCCTAACGAGTTTGCACGCACATACAACTAAGAAAGATCATTATTACCAGTCATAAAAAAACTCATTCAGGTGCAACCGATGCAAATATTCAATTCAACCTAGAAATAGAATCACATGAAATCAATGAATGAAAATGAAATTCATCACAAGTTCACAACAAGAAAACTAAGTCAAGAAAAATGCACAAGCTTGTGGACTACATAGTTACATGAACTGAATAAGGTATTATCCACCACAATTCCACAAATCCACTGAAATGAACTATATACAGCTCGCTGATCTTACATTTTACATGTCTATGACACTAGATCAAATCTGCAAAAGCAAAGCTCAACGCATATCTTTAGTTTAGAGTACTCATGATTGATGCACTTTGAGAAGTGCCTGATGGAACATATCAATGAATTGATTGTCCTGGAATTGGAAAGCAGGCAAGTATAGCCAGTTAGTAACAATACAGGCATCTCCACATAATACACAAGAATGTAAAGGATAACTGGCTTATCGACAACCAGTATCGGTTTACTTAGGCAGCAAATAACAAGAGCATGTCACTAAATGGTCTGGTAAACCTCAAGAATACTACTTCAAAATGATTTACTTAGGAAGTCTATATACTTGCATCTCTGAGTAGAGATATAGTGCATATCACGCAATAGAAACACATGAAGAATAAGATGAGAATACCTGAGCAAGGATAAGAAACGCATCACGAATTTTATCTCTGTTAATTGCAGGCAAGTCATCAGTGGATGGGGCGGTGCTTGGAGTAAGAGATGGTGGTGGAGTAGGTGGTGGGAATGGTTGGAGCATTGGCGTGCCATAAGGACGTTGCAGATTCAGGGGAGGATGAAGAGCATTAATTGGCGCAGTTGAAGTGATAGGTGGCATCATCAATGCAGACGAAGAAGGTGGAGTGAAAAAGGTGAAGGGCTTAACAAGATTTGTGACTTGGTTGCTGCTAACTGAATTGGTAGTATCATAAACAGTCATTGGAGCTTGTAGTGTAGTTGGAGCAGAAGAAACTGGAAGAGAAAGGGTTGGTGCTAGTGGAGTAGGAACGTGTGAGTATGCAGCAACAGTTGCATGGGAAGTTATAGGCACCGCCGCAGAAGAATGGTAGGGTTGTCTTGGAGCTGCTGCGTTTGAAGTATTATTTCCAAGACTCATGGCTGCCTGCAGTAGCAATATTTAACAAACTTAAGGCTCAAAATACATCATCAGTCACAAGATTAAACTCATATGTAAAGGCAACAAACAAGCGCATAAAGTATCGTGTGTGTGACCATGTATTACATTAAAAATATACTGGAGCAACATAACCATAATCCAAAATTTATATAATAAAGCATGATAGCCAAAGGAAAGTAGCATTTTTTCATCGAGAAGTTGGCCACCAGATTGACATAAGCTAAAGGCAAGACATGAAAGCAGGACACCTTCACAAACAGACCAAACAATATAGAGGCACGATGTTTTCATATCAACCATCTGTACCAATGTTTGGGCTCAAGACCTTGCTTATGTAGAAACAAGGGAGAACCATGGTGTTCTCAACGCTAAAAGTTGAAGATTGAGTTTTGGAACCAGTGGAGAGTGCATACGCTGAAAATGTTCATAAGCGAATCGTCTGGCGCATCAGCAGCAGCAGCAGCAGTGGCTGCTGATGATGGCTCCAGTGGGCCTTCCATCACCGCCATGGTTGGGACTGCTTCTAGTTCAGCAAACTCGCTAATATGCAATAAAATAAAACATCGAGGAAAGTATGGTAAGGAGATAGCAACTCCAATAATATATTCAAATCAGAAACATAGCTCAATATATATTGATAAACAGCATGCTCAAGGATCACATGGCAAGTTCTCCATCATCTAGAAGCAACAGCTTCTTCAAAACAAATAATCGTTTAAAGAAATGGTCACGAGAAATTTATTGACAAGGAATTAATTGTATTGCTTATTTGTACGCAATAACTGTTATTCTGTTGATATTAACTTGAAATGAAGTGTACTCCAAATTTGTTTCCCAGAATGTTATTATCTTACAACATTTTATAAATTACCCTGAACGACAATAACCAGAAATATAATATATAAGAATGGAACTTTATGGGTTATCCCAGAACTAGTTTGGTTCTAACCATTTAAAGAATCATTACCTTTTGGCTGGAGGAACTTTTGACTTTGGAGGAACTTTTGAGTAAGCATTGAGTATCCTGACAAGAATTACATATTCATAATAAATAAAAAATACCATAACTATTTATGCTTCCAAATACTTGTGTCACAAGTTCACAACATTAAAACTGCTTTAATAACAAGTTTTTTCACGTGTAATATAAGAAAGCAAAATATTCAAGTTCTCAAAATATCCCTTTCACAAGATTGTTGTGCATATCATCTACCATGTATGTGTAGAGAAAGAGAGAGAGAAGCTAAGGGGTGGAAAGATTGCTCAAAAGTCTTCTAGAACAAGTGATGTGTGTCTCTATGAATAGGTAGATGCACCCCAAGTCATTATAGTATTCTGAATTATGACTCACATGAGTACAAGTCTACATCCTTGGGTTCAAGTCACTAAAGCATCAAGCAATATCTCACGAGCGGACCTTCTTTTAGTTCCTACTAGTGACTAGAGTATGGTCATTTCAACTTACTCATAGGATCGTGAGGTAATAGTACATCATAATAAGACAACAGAAACTATATGACCTATTTGTAAATATGACCCATTGCTCAAGGATTACCAAAGTGAGCATACTGATTCAATACTATTGCTTTAAGTGAACTGTAATTGGATCAACAACCCATTCATTATCATGGTACATAGTCCATCTCTTAGTTAATGTCTTCAATCAAACCATGAATCTAATTTGCAAATGTACACAAACCTATCACATATTTGAACCCCAAAACTGAGAATTTTCATGGTTCATCAAAAACTGATATGGTATGTCCTACACTTTTACTCAATTCTGTAACCAAAGAATTAGAGTAATAATGGTTGATATACCATAAACTAATATTACACAATGACACCAGGTTACCTTCATCCATTTTATCTCTGACATTTCATATTAATCAACCATTACATGAATGAATGAACCACTACTACTGCTCTCACAATGTCAAACTTACATGGATAACATCAGGCCAAAAGCTTAATCATTAGTAACTTCAAATTTCTAAATAACCAGAAACTCTGATCATTAAATTTTTTATCTGTAAACTTCATCAGTTATTGAAGTTGCTGAAGCTAAAATGAGAGAAAATAGTTATCCAAATGTACAATTCAGGTATACAAGTAAATGGTGAACAACTAAAAGTTTGTGCGAACAATAAACAATGTAGAACAGATACCTATTAAAAAGATTTGCAACATCTTCACATTCACGGGCATTGTAAAACCAAATACCATTGACTTCTTGGGACGCATTCCGATACAGCAAATATGGGATCTGAATTTCAAACTCAAAATCCTCCAAGAGATTCTCCACAAGATTATCTGTAAGAAGGTAATAAAGAAGGAATGCAAATTGATGGAGTAGTTATGTACAAATTTACAATGACATTGATTCATGTGACATTAGAATCCACATTTAGTCGTAGTAGGTGAAATCCATGTTGGATCATAAACTGCAAACCTGAAATATACAAATTCTTTAGACTGGATATTGGTTTTTCAAGTCAGAGCTTAAGACAGGGGGCTTCACCAGCCAGTTTACATCTAGACTTGTCTAGAATTTTACTTTTACACTTCTCGTGTATTGTACTTTGAGAAAATACTCGTCAGCAATCATGAGACTAAAAGTAAGTTACTATTTCATTCAAGCCAACCTATTTTCCATAAGCTTCTAGTATTCATATTTATATCTAGTAGACAAGAAGTCGTTTTCTATAGCAAAGTGCGCTAGTCTTCAAGGTTGTGCCTATTGGCAGTTATAGAACATTTATGTTACTCATATTATTCAATACCAACTACGAATTGCACAAGGTAGCAAAAGTTGGAGTTCCCTAGAAAATATTATGAGTTTCCTATCACTTCAATTACTGCATGTCGGCATGACTGGCAAAAGGATTAGTACAGTTAGTTGTAAATGAGTTGCTCACTGGTCAAACACCTAAATGCATGCTCATTAGAGTACGGAAACGGAAAACTGCATCATCAGATTAAAATCTCTTGTGAAATATATGAAATCGACTCCCTCCCCTTAATGTTGTAAGACCTTCCGAATTCCCCAAACTCCCATTAAATTTTATAGACTTCATCGAGAACTAGCATCATATAAATACATTGACGGTGAAGGGCATAAATCAGAAGATCAAAATGTACAGTCACAATGTAATTGAATACAAACCTGTATTGCGCCTATTCATTACAATGAACTGAAACCTGGGCTGAGTATTCCTAAACAACAGCAGCAGCAACAGTGAAACTAGATGAGCCAATTATCAATATGAATGAAGTCAAAAATCTTATCATAATACAACAGAGCACATAAATATAAGCTTCAAAAACTGAAATCGCGTTCATAGAATAAAGAGCAAATCCAGCAACGAACACAGCACTACCTCTTAACAACAAACAGAGATCCTTCAACATCCTTGCGACTCTGCAACAACGGAAAGCAAATTAAAAGAGTTTACGAGAACCACATATCCAGAAATTTGAAATCCACCGAAGAGAAACTTTGACGAGAGCAACCAAAAAAATTCAGAGCATTAACAAGAAACAAACAAACGCAAAAGTGAGAGGAATTGAAGAACGGACCCATTGGTTGGTGTCGATGTTGAACTCGTAGAAAGTGACGTGAGCTGCTGTAATCAAAATCTCTTCGATGAAAGGATCCATACGCTGGAGGACGGTGAGATTGAGCATCTTCGTGCTCTGCTGATCCAGATTCGGCATCAGCTTACCGGTCTGAGACATTTTCGTGACAAACCCTAAACCCTCCTGCACTATTTTCCCGGGAAAACAATCAGCCAAGGTCACTGTTGCGGACTCGCAGATTTTGTTAGCTTTACTTTTTAGTTCTGTAATCGCCGATGAAAAGGCAAGAGATTAAAATAAAGAGTTTGGTGAGACAATGTCGAAAATGACCCTCCCATGCAAGGGAATTATTTCTGTTTGTTAGGAGCAAGGACTAAGGAGTGTGCTTTAATTTTTGTTTCTAATTTCTATAACTAAGGAGGGCCTTGCATGTTGCTTGGCTTTAAATCAAAGTAATGTCCAATTTCTGTGTTTTTTATGTCAACAAACAAAAAATAATCATGATAAAAGAAACTTGTATAATCAAAGTTAAGCGATAAAATATCAGGTAATTTCAATTAGGTACTCTTAAAATAATGTGTTTTTTACACAAGTCACTTAATTTATGTTTTTAATTTAGGGGGTCATCTAGAAAGTTTGGTTTCTTTGCGTTATTAACTTTGCTAGCTTTTAATTTATATTTTTTACATTTTAAAAAATGACTAAAATATCTTTCTATTTGTCATTATTTTAAAGATTAATTTGGTATGACCGGTGACTACGAATATGACCACATCTCCTCAATACCTCCCTGGAACACAGGCCGTCAACGATGAGCTCTCAATTTGGGAATCGACCAGAGCGAAAACACCTCTCCTTGAAACGAAATCAACAACCTCCTCGTGGATGTGATTACCATCTTCGCCGGCATTACCTTGCCTCGAGTCAGCGATTGGAGCCACCGCACATCCCATTATTTTCTTTGTCAATGCCCTAATCGAGTCTTTAGAGATAGATTGTCTCGAAATCTCGCGTTTCTTTGGTTTTCGATCTTCAACCTGCCTCCAAACTTCCTTCTTGAGGTACTCATAAGCAAAATTTTCCTGATTTTTTGTGGTTTGAATTCGTCGTTAGTGGAGCCTGTTGTCGCCAACCATCCGTGACAGGAGCTCGAATGAAGAGAAAAAGAATCTTTCTGAGGGAGAATTGAAGTTGAAGCGCAAAAGCAAGCCTTCGTCTGACGTCTCTAGCCGGTGAAGTCCACTATCGCCCGATATTTTGCACTCTGGTTCGGTTTTTAGATAGAAATTTAAGTTTTTTCAAGAGAGAACGAAAATCTCAATCTTTATTTTTTTTCCTCTAGTTCGTTCGCCACCGTCGCTTGATCTATGTCGACCACTCTATCTTGGACTGAGCTGCATCCATACAACCTCCCTAGTGTAGAATTTTAGTGATGTGGAGGAGATGAGTGGGGAATCAAAACAGTTTCGGCTCACCCAAGCCGGCTGAGGCCAACCGATCGAATGACATCATTTAAAAATAAATGGAGCAATGTAGTTTTTTCACAGTAAAATTAATAACGGAGAGAAATCAATTTTTTTTAAGTTACCTCCCAAATTAAAACAATAAATAAAAATGAAGTGATCTATGTAAAAACAATATTTTCAGAGATATCTAGCTGGATTACCCTTAATATTTGTGTTTGAAAATGTAATTGCAAGAACATGATGGAGTGTCATGATGACACTTCGTAGCGAGTGGAGTTGTTATGCAACTCAATATTAGTTGCAAGAACTTGTCAGCTTACCTTTTTTTTTTCTCAAAATGAAAGTATATTTTTCAAATGACGAAATTAAAAAGAAGTTTTGGAAAGAATAAAAAAAATTCTCTTATTCTCATGTCAGTCCACTATTTAATTCCTTTGCTTGCTCCAAGGAGTAAATTGTGTTAGAGCACATGGCTTAAGGAGAGTTTGTGTTCCTAGCTATTTGCTAATATCTTGTTATTTGATTGAACGAAGTCACTGTATTATTTCAAGCAAAAAATCACTTTCAAGTTAGTTGTCATGGATTAACTCAATATTGTCAATACTAATATGTTTAATTTTTGTTCTTCTAACTTTAACACACTCCTTATAATGAAGGCAAGATATAAGTCAAAAATAGACAAAATATAATATCACACAATGAATTTGAAGTATGCATATGTATCATACATTTGAAGTTGATTCTTAATAATCAATAGCATAACTACAATTACACTATGTGAAGATAAAAAAAGCACAACAACGAAACCAAAAGAAAATCACACAAATTAACACAAGACATTGACAGAAGATTACTCTTCCGTTGATCCAAAACCCCCAAAACACGATAAAATCTCTCAAAACATAAGTCTTGATGAATAGGAGAATGTTGCTAACGCTTTCTGAGTGCCAAAGCAGACATGACAACCAAAGCCAATAAGAGAGCCACAGAGATGAAAGAAGCCACTACAGCACCACTGACTTGCTGGCAAAAGTCACCGAACTGGTTGCAGATTGCAAGCCAGTTTGTGCTGGAATTGCCGTTGTGAGCCAAATACACTATTGAAGTAGCTGCAGCTCCAGCAGCTGTGTTCAGAGTAAGTGCAACCTAAAACCAAAACCAAATAAGACCACTGATCATCTCATATTTATCAATACTCCATAGGAGTGGTATTGTCAACAAAATCTTCAGTCATAGGTGAATCAGAATTTAACAAGATATCGATATGCTTTATATGTACACTTATTTATGACATATTGCTTGGATCAACTGATTTTAACATGATATCGATCTACTTTAAATTTATTACATTGGACTAAATATTTCTTTCCGATGTCTCTTCTTGCACACTTGTACACACGAGTTTATAATAATTAATTAGCACTTACGGTGTCCAAAATGACCAAGAGTAGCCTCGGAGCAGGCGCGTGGGGGCGAATAATGCACACAACCGAGAAAGGAAGAGACAGGACAAGGTAGGCCCCGACCAATGCCATGGCAATGACAAAGAACCTAGTCAAGTGACAACATTTGGTCACATGATGACGACGACGTCAATGATACGAAATTAAGTAACAAAAAAAACTAATCAACACTTACTGGAAGGCGGGAAGGTCATCGTAGCCGGCTTCGAACTGAAAGAACTGAGTGAAGAAAGGGAGGGTCTGACCGCTGGTCCCCATGACGGAGGCGGCCGTTAGGGCAGTCACAACGGCCCCGATCCGGAGGACAAAGTCGAAAATGGCAATGCCCTTACTAAAGGGCCCTCCCTTTTGGTGGTGTTGGGAAGGGATGAGAGGCGCTTTTCCCTTGATAACGTCGCTTGACTCTTGGATGTCAATTGTGGATGATGACTCATTGTTCATCATTTTTGGGTCTTGGCTAATTAATTAGAGAATATTAGGTGTGGAGCTTTTGACGTGAATTAAGGCTCTAATGAAGAAGGTAATTGTGGTGGTAATGAAGAATGTTGGGGCTTATATAAGTTGGGTTATTGTGATTTAATATTGTGAAATGGGGTTTGGGTTGGTTAGTTGACATGGTTGGAGTAGAGGGCTTAATGGGGGAGTTGATGAGTAGACTTATTTTTGTATTAAAGTCGTGTATGTTAATGGTTTTGGTCATGTTAGATTTAATTAGAGGGAGTTGAAATGAGTGGGTTTTGTTCAGCATTAACGTCAAGGCCTATATAATTAAAAACAGTGGATCAAGAGTTAAATAAAAGAACCAATACAAGTTGGGCCAAATGCAAGGTGCTCACACTAACTCAAACAAGAAAACTTCCTGAAGTCGAGACCTACCATGCTTTGATACACACAGTTTATCCCATTCTAGCCGATGAATCCCCATTCCCACCAGTAAGTTAAGTCAAGCAAGGCTCAAGCTAAGCTAATAGTAATGATACTCGAGTGATAGCCCTATTCTGCCAGCGTCTACTACGTACCTCTTAACTCTGAACTCGAACGAAATGTGAGTAGTGTTGTTTCTGTATCTCGAGAAAATTTACATCTCAAGGATTCAATAACTGTTTCAAAGGGAGCAAGCCCTTTGAACTGTAAATTAATGTAATAAAACTCAATCCCCAGGAGCTTACACTCTATCTTAAACTGATGGTAAGGGAATTAGCACTGCGGCAATTGGGAAGTGAAATCGAGTTCACAGAATAAAAATGAAAATCCAGCAACAAACACAGCACTACCTCTTAACAACAAACAGAGATCCTTCAACATCCTTGCGACTCTGCAACCACAGAAAACAAATTGAAAGAGTTTACGAGAACCACATATCCAGAAACTTGAAATCCACCGAAGAGAGACTCTGACGAGAAAGAAATCGAAGAACGGACCCATTGGTTGGTGTCGATGTTGAACTCGTAGAAAGTGACGTGCGCTGCTGTGATCAAAATCTCTTCGTGCTCTGCTGATCCAGATTCGGCATCAGCTTACCGGTCTGAGACATTGTCGTGAGAAACCCTAAACCCTAGCTCAGATTTTCCCGGGAAAACAATTGGACTGGGCGATAGAGATGGAGAGAAACATCGAAGGTCGCTTTTCCGAACTCGCAGATTTTGTTAGCTTTATTTTTTAGTTCAGTAATCGCTTTTGTTTACGATGAAAAGGCAAAAGGTTAAAGAGTTTTGTGATAAAAGGACGAAAATGACCCTCCTATGCAAGAACAAGCAAGGGAATTATTTCTATTTGTTAGGAAGGAGCAAGGACTAAGATTGTGCTTTAATTTTTGTTTCTAATTTATATGATTAAAGATGGCCTTGCATATTGCCTGGCTTTAAAATCAAAGCAATGTCCAATTTCTGTGTTTCTTATGTCAACAAACTAAAATAATCATGATAAAAGAGGCTTCTATAATCAAGTTAAGTAATAAAATATTTCATAATCCCATTAAATACACTTAAAAGAGTGCTTTTTTTTACATACTTAAAAAGTTGGTTTCTCTTTGTTCAGAAATTTTTTTTTTAGTTTTTTATTTTTATTTTTATTTTAAAATTTTGAAAAATACCAAAATACCGTTATATTTGTCATTATTTTAAAAATTAATACGCAAAGATAGGAGTGAACTATGACCTACAACAAACCGTTTTAATTCCTACATGCATAGTTCATCTTCCTCCATTCTCGAATCTAGCGTCGACCAAACTCCTACGAGCTTCCCTTGTTGTCCTCAATCGACGGTGACTTGGATTAGACCCCATCTTCTTCAGACCTCCCTTGAGCAAAGTCTGCCGATGGTGAGCTCTCGATTCGGGAATCGACTAGAGCGAAAACACCTCTCCCTTAAACAAAACGACAACCTACTTGTGGAGGCGATTAACATCTTCGCCTCGGTGATCAAAGCCCCCGCACAACCCTTTTTTACTTTGTCAATGCCCTAATCGATTCTTTTAAAAAGAGAAAGAAGCTTCCCTTTAGAGAGAGATTGTCTCAAATCTCTGTGTTTCTTGAGTTTTCAATCTTCAGTATGACTTCGACATTCTTCCTCGAGGTACTCAAAAGCCAATTTGCCTGATTTTTGTGAGCTAGTTTGGTTGGATTTTTCTGCAATGGAGGCGAGTGGTGTTGAACTTGCCGGCGGCGACGGTGGCTACGACAAGAGCTCGAAGGGAGAGAAGAAGAAGTCGCCTGAGGGAGAGCCAAAGTTGAAGCGCAAAAGCACATTCTTCGTTCATCTCTGGCCGGTAAAGTCAACCATCGCCTGATTTTCTGCACTCTAGTTCGATCAATTTTTGAGATATAATTTGAAGTTTCTTCGGGAGAGAACAAAAATATTGATATTTATTTTTTCCCTCTAGTTTGTTCTCCCCCATCACCCGATACACTGTTGACCACCCATTCTTGGACCGAGCTGCATCCAAACGACCTCCCCAGTCCAAGATTTTGGCATTGTGGAGGAAAATGAAGTGAGAACCGGACCAGTTTTGTCACAACCAAACCAATTGAAGACAACCAGTCAAATGACATCATTTGAAAATTCGTAAAACAATAGTCTTGTCACAAAAATTAACTGAGTAATGACAGAAAGAAATCAAACTTTTTAAGTAACATGCCAAATTATCATGAATGATTATGTGAATTATGTGAGAAATATATTGTTTTAGGCGTATCTAATTGAGATTATCCCTAAAATATTGAAGTGTTTGAAAATGTAATTACCACAACATGGTATTATTATTATTATTATTATTATTATTATTATTATTATTATTATTATTATTATTATTATTATTATTATTATTATTATTATTATTATTATTATTATTATTATTATTATTATTATTATTATTATTATTATTATTATTATTATTATTATTATTATTATTATTATTATTATTATTATTATTATTATTATTATTATTATTATTATTATTATTATTATTATTATTATTATTTTTATTATTATCATTATTATCATTATTATTATTATTATTATTATTATTATTATTATTATTATTATTATTATTATTATTATTATTATTATTATCATTATCATTATTATCATTTATTATTATTATTATTATTATTATTATTATTATTATTATTATTATTATTATTATTATTATTATTATTATTACTATTAGGGATAAAAATCAGATGGGTACTTCTGGTTATGTCCCATTATCACATGACATACCCTAGAAATTTTCGTATCAGGGTGAATACCCTAGCATTTCATTTGTCTCACCGTTACTCATTCCGTCCAATTCCGTTAGTTTTTAACATTTTGACATATGAAATTACTAAAATACCCTTAAGGGGTAAATCAGTTATTATAATTGGAGTGAAAAGACTAAAATGCCCTCACCTATTCATCTAATTTTCAAATGAATGCCACTCCCTCCTCTTCTCCTATTTGTCTCTGCACGACCTCTGATCACACGCTTCCCCCTAACTCTGGCCTCTAGTCGACCTCTGACGGCCTTGTCTCCAGAGATTCCGGCGGGTACGGCTCCGACGAAGTGCCCGAACGACTCTGGGATGGTCCGGTGAGCATGCTCTAGTCAAGGTACAGGTCGATGAGGTTTGGGAGCTCTGACGGGATCAAAAAAGCATCCTGGTCGGCCTGAGATGAGCTCGAAACTCGCCTGAGGGCTCGTCAGAACGGTCACCGGAATCTGGGCACGAAACAGCCGCCACTGTTTGGTGTGTCCATCTCTTCTCGGGGATCGACTGCCGGCAACGGAGACGATGGCCATGCGACCGCCGACGATGGAGACGGTTCGGGTTGCGCCGGTGGAGCACGCACAAGGTTGTAACTGACAAAGCCGGTGGCACCGGTCGATCCCGGAGGAGATTTTCGGGCTCAAGAAGCTGACCAAACTCCTCCTCCTCGGGAAGTCGCTCACCAGAGCTGTAGCTAACCAAGCCGGTGGCGCCGGTCGATCTCGGAGAAGAGATGGACACACTAACAGATAGAGGTGAGAGATGGAACCAGAGAAAGAGAAAAAAGAGAGAGGAGTGGCATTTTTTGAAAATTAAATGAATAGTTAAGGGTATTTGTGTCATTTCATTCAATTTTAAAAAATCAATTTATCCTTTGAGGGTATTTTAGTCATTTCACATGTCAAAAATGTTAAAAACTAACAGAATTGGACGGAATGAGTAACGGTGAGACAAATGAAATTCTAGGGTATTCACCCTGATACAAAAATTTCTAGAGTATGTCATGTGATAATGGGACATAACCAGGGGTACCCATATGGAATTATCCCTTATTATTATTATTATTAGGGAAAATGACACTTTTGTGCATCTGAATATACACTTTTGACACTTTCATACCCTAACTTTTTTTTTCCATACCAGACTTTTATTTTGGACAATTTACCCATAAAATTTTAAAAATACCAAAATTACCCCTGGTTTAATGGAGAGAACCGGCCCAATTTTTTAAAGAGTGTGAAAAGACGAAATTACCCTCAATTATTCATCAAATTTTCAAGTGAATGCCAATGGACCCTCCTACTTCATCAAAACAGAGCATCGTTAGCCCTTCGTCAATCGTCGATCGCCGGAGCTTACCTGCTGGGCTTCGTACCTGGTGACCGGAGTTGGTGGAGGTGACCGAAGTTGTGCAAAAATTTTCACTCGCCGGAAAGTGTCTCGAAAAATATGTTCCAGCAAGTGAAAATTTTGAATTCTTGAACTCATTTCTTAATCTCTCTCTCCCTCTATCTCTTTTCCGACCATTCTGTACCGGAGACGATCGTCGGAGCACCACATTCTACCCTTTTGGTCGCTTCCCATTGCCCACCTCGTCGATGCTCGATGTCCACCTCGTCGATACTCGCCATTTTGTGTTGTGGAGACTGCAGAGAAAGAACCATGGCTGGCTCCGGCAAAGAATTACTGGAGAAGACGAGAAGGAGGGGTCGAGGATGATGGGGTCGAGACGGACACCTTGGCGGAGGTGTTCTGGAGGCCTCGTCGGTCCACCGTGCTCCCCACATGCCGGAGAAACCCAACGATGGATGCCAGAGAAACGCCGGTGAGGAGGGGGTGGCGGAGGAGAATGAGAGGAATAGTTGAAAGTGTGGCATACCTTTGAAAATTTTATGAATAGTTGAGGGCAATTTCGTCTTTTCACACTCTTTAATTGGACCAGAATTAAACCAGATTTAATTTTGATTCAATTTAGGGGTATTTTGGGTAATTTGAAATTTCCGAAGAAAGTTGTCCCAAAATGAAAGTAAGGTATGGAAAAAAGCGAAAAAAAAGTTAGGGTATGAAAGTGTCAAAAATATATATTCAGGTGCACAAAAGTGTCATTTTCCCTTATTATTATGTTGCGAAAATTACATGTTAATTGTTGGTTTATTACTTATTAAAGATGCAACCAAAGATAGTTTGTTAAAGCAAGAATAGAAGAGAGACATGGAACCAAAACTTGAAAAATGAAGTAAGAGCTTAGAAAGAAGAAGCTTTCGGATGGTGCAATTTTATTCATCATCTCCCTCTCCTTTTATAGCCAATTACATACAGAGTTGCGATAAATGCAAGGGTAAACCACACTATATCATCCCACAAAACAAGGGATGTGTCTTAGGGGATTTGACACGCATGGGTAAGGGTGCCCATGCAATACTATGCATGATGGGGTCCATTATTTTATAACACTCTCCCTTAAACACCATCATACATAAATTATGTAGATGGTGTAGGACGTGCTTAATGTTGCCTCGTTAAAAATCTTTTTATAAAAATCCAGTGGGACAAAACCTGAAAAAGGGAAAAAGAGTGTAGCGCACATACGTTTAGAGTGTGATCGTCTTCATATACTTGCTCCTCCTGATCGTTGCTCCTACTGATGACTAGCAGGGTTACATCGGTTGCTTGTTAAGTCGACGCATGGCAATTCGCCATACTAACTTCTTGAAGGTGTATGTCGCCAAACTTTTAGCGAATAAATCTGCAAGATTTTCACTTGAACGAATCTGCTTG
The DNA here is from genome assembly GCA_963920655.1 of Geranium rotundifolium. Taxonomy (NCBI): domain Eukaryota; kingdom Viridiplantae; phylum Streptophyta; class Magnoliopsida; order Geraniales; family Geraniaceae; genus Geranium; species Geranium rotundifolium. Next base: position 6,905,771 of record OY987318.1, read on the forward strand.
ACATCAATCTCATTACTTTTCTGGAGTTCGTGAGTGTAGAAGAATTTTGGTGATATGTGCTTGATACGATCTCTTTTGATGTGCCCACCTCTGATTTGAGCTATACACGCCGCATTGTCTTCGTGTATAATGGAAGGGGAGCTTGTAATTGACAGGATTCCACATGTTTCTCGTATATGTTGAATGACTGATCGCAAGAACACACATTCACAACTAGCTTCGTGTATTGTTATAATTTCTAAATGTTTTGAGTACGTTGCGACCAAAGTTTGTTTCTTGAAGCGCTAAGATATTGTTGTTTCATTGCAAGTAAATACGTACCCGGTTTGGGAGCGAGTTTTATAAGGATCGGAAAGGTATTCTGCATCTGCATATCCCATCAAGTTAGTATTACTTGAGGATTTTGAATACAATAACCTCAAATTTTTCGTACCGCTCAAGTAGCGCAATATATGATTGATTACGTTCCAATGTCGTCTTGTCGGTTTTGAGCTGAATCTTGCTAGCGCATTTACTGCAAATGATATATCCGCCCTTATACATTGCGTTAAATATAATAAACCTTCGATCGCATTTAGATATGGTACTTCAGGATCAAGTATCTTTTCATCTATCTCTTTCGGGCGAAATATATCTTTTTTATGATCAAGCGATCGAACGATTATTGGAGTACCCAATGGATGTGCATTTTGTATATTGAAACACTTTAGGAGTTTTTTAACATATGCATACTGATGGATTAAAATTCCATATAAAATATGCTCGATTTGCAGGCCGAGACAATATTTCGTTTTTCCCAAATCTTTCATCTCAAACTTTTCTTGAGATATTCTGCAGTGTTTAGGATCTCATCAGGAGTCCCAATTAAATTCATATCATCAACATACACTGACACAATAACAAATCACATATTTGTTTTCTTGATGAATACACAAGGGCATATAACATTATTCTTGTACCCTTCTCTGGTAAGGTATTCATTAAGACGATTATACCACATTCAACCAGATTGCTTTAGTCCATACAATGTCATTTGTAATCTGATCGAATACAGATTTCTTGAACTATTTTTCATTGCTTCAGACAATTTAACTTCTCCAGGGAGTCTCATAAAAATATGTGTGTCCAACATACCATATGAATAAGCAGGGACAACGTCCATCATATACATATCCAATCCTTTAGAGACTGTTAAACTGACCAAGTATCTGAATGTAATCATATCCATCACAGGTGAATATGTTTCATCAAAATCGACCCAGGCCGTTGAGAAAACCTTGGGCTACAAGCCTGGCTTTATATCAAAAAATTTCTTTTTTCTCTCTTTTTTCTTTGTGAATACCAATTTATATCCAATTGGTCGAACATGTTCTGATGTTCGAGTTATGAGTCTAAAGACTTGGCGTTTCGCCAATGAAATCAATTTTGTTTGAATTGCTTCTTCCCATTTTGGCCAATCATGTCTTTCATGACATTCATAAATACTTCTTGGCTTAAAATGAAAATCAATCATTATTTTATTTGCCACCGCAAATGTAAGAATATCATCAATGATAATTGATTTTCAATCCCAAGATTCTTTTGTGTATGAATAATTCATATGTATTTCTTCACTTCTTTGTTCTCAAAATTCTTAAGAAATTTCATATTCTTTGGGGATCGAAGGTTCTTCTGGAACTATGTGTTTATCCGATGATTCTTCTAAAACCAGTAGTTCTTTTGAAACTACATGTCTATTCATTGGTTCTTCTGGAACCGGTAGTTCTTCAGGAATCACATGCTTATTTCGTTTTCGAGGGACGCTATTTTTTGCTCCTAATGGCCTCCCACGCTTCTAGCTTGTATAAGAGGAATCAATTGCGGCTTTCGCATTATCACCATTAACTTTAATTCTCGCAGGTGTGTTCACAGCATGTATATATGACCTTGTTATCTTTGATATATTTGTAAATGCATCATGCATTTGATTTCCAACATTTTGCAAATGTATTATCTTTTGTACTTTTTATCACATTGTGATGCACGTGGATCTAGATGAGACATAAAATTTACTTTCCACTCAATTTGTGTATATAAAATTAACTTCTGGAGGCTTTATATTTCCACCAAAATGTGGGAACGACGTCCCATCAAAATGACAATATGCAAGTCGTGTAGTAAATAAGTCACCCGCCAATGGCTCAAGATACCTGATAATAGATGGTGAATCAAAATCAACATAAATCCCCAATCGTCGTTGGGGTCCCATTTTTGTGTGTTGAGGGTGTGTAATAGGTACTTTCACTACACAACCAAAAGTACGTAAATGAGATATATCAGGTTGATGTCCACACACAAGTTGTATAGGAGAATATTAATGATATGCACTAGGTCTTAATCGAATTAAAGAAACATCATGTAATATACCATGTTCCCAAACAGAAATTGATAATTGTGATTGCAATAACAATGTACGTGAAAATCTTGAAGTTGTACTATTCACTACCGAATAGTGAAAACCTTTCAACTGACAGAGTGCCCCCAGACGTAGGTGCGGAGTTACCGAACTGGGTAAACATGCTGAACCAATCGTTACAACATTGTGTTCGACATGTTGTCCCTGCTACTTAACAGAATTTCACATACTTATGATAACAGATAATATAAGTAAATAAATAAACGCAAATTCAAGAACTAAAATAAATTTAGTTGAGAATTAAAAAAAATTACGATAATTAAGCAACTCGTGCTAATAATGTGCTGTGAAAATTATATGTTAATTGTTGGTTTATTTCTTATTAGAGATGCAACCAAATATAGTTTGTTAAAGCAAGTATAGAAGAGAGATATGGAACCAAGACTTTAAAAATGAAGTTACAATAATGCAAGGGTAAACCACACTCTATCATCCTACAAAACAAGGGATGCGTCTTGGGAGATTTGACACACATGAGTAAAGGTGCCCATGCAATATCATGCATGATGGGGTCCATCATTTTCTAACATATTTTTATTATTATTATTATGGTCAAAGTTTACTAAGCGCTTAAGGTGGCCTCTTGCTTGATGAAAACATCAAACTCTAGGGGGAGATCACACCTCACTCGAAATCTCAATGTAAGTTACAAAGAGCATATTTCGTAAGCACGTGAGTTGATGAGTTATAAGATCATTTTACATGAGAAACAAGGACAGGATGAGTCACGGATTCGCATAGCGATATACAATCAAGAATAATACACTTAAACAGGCTCTTCTGAATTGAATGTTGACGAGTGCAATTGATTACCCTTTGGCAATCAGATTCAATAGAGACCACGTTCCACTTCATCCTTCACATCCACTAAAGCGCTTCTAGCATATTCACGGCTTCCACCTCATTTAGCTGAAGATATCGCACGAATTTTCTGCAAAAATCACTAATTACTCGTCCACTACCATCCCAAAAGAGCAGGCTCACACTCCACCTTTCTCGCTCTGAGTCCACTGTACCATCAGTATTTATTTTGAGGTTATCTGTGCTAGGGGGCAATCATGAAGTGGGAGGGGACGACCCGACCCTGCTTGAACTGCTAACCAAATACGCAGCAGCATCCTAGGAGCTCAACATTGCACTTGCTGCAACTCCTCGAGTCACGAATGTCAATTTTTTCCGTACTTTCTCGTTTTTTACCGACCAGGTCGACCATAGAAAAGTCACGAAAACTTAGTTTTTTGTCTATCCCAAGCTCCAGGCGGTCCAATCCCCCACCAACGCTTGCAAAAATTTGTCAGCTTACATTTTCTTTATTAAAATGAAAGTATTTGTTTTCAAATAACAAAATTAAATAGAAGTTTTTGAAAGAAGATAAAAATTGTCTCTTATTCTCATACGAGTCCATTATTTAATTCCTTTGCTCCAACTCGCTGGAGTAAATTGTATTAGAGTAGATGGCTTAAGGAGAGTTGGTGTTTCTAGCTACTTGCTAATATCTTGTTATTTGATCGAATAAAGTCGCTATACTATTTTAAGCAAATAATCACTTTTAGATAGTTGTCATGGATTGGATAGAGAGAGATTGTCTCGAATCTCTGCGATTTTTTGAAATCGATAATATCCTCGTAGAGGTTGTTAACATATTCACCGACATTACCTTGCCTTGAGTCAGTGACCACAGCCACCACTAGGGGTGTCCATATACGGTTAACCGGAATCGGTGGCCGGAACCACAAACCGGACCGGCCATGTCCGGTTTTTAATTTTCAAAATCGAAACGGACCGAAATTAGGATATGACGGACATCCGATTAACCTCAAATTCCGGTTAGTTTTTTCGGTTTAACCAGAACCGGATTGAATTTAGAAAAAATAAAAATTAACTAAAAAGTATCATTCGAAACCCTAGTTTCTGCTCCTCCTCGCCGTCCTGCTTCGCCACCGCCACCTCCATAGTTGATAAACAAAAAAAAATGTCTAGAAATAAATGCTTGCTTATGCAGATGAGAGGAGGAGGAATCTGTTTGTGCACAAAAGAAAGAGAGAGCAAGTTTTGGTGAGTAAGAAGATAGAGAGAGAGAGAGAGAGCAGGGATGGTGAGAAAGAGAAGAGGAGAAAGAGTGTGTGGGGAAGAGAAGAGAAGAGAAGAGAGAGAGTTAGTAAGGAAGAGAAGAGGAAAGAGAGTGTGAGGAAGATAAGGATAAGAGAGATGTGTCGGAAAACTGAAACAATGAGGTAAAGTGGGTTATTATGAGGTGTACATCTCATCTATAAAAATTTGCTAGATTTTTATGGGTTTGTTTTGTTGGATTCGTCGGCAATGGAGGTGGGTGGTGTTGAACCTATCAGTGGTGGCGATGGTTGCGGCGGGAGCTCGAAGGGAGAGAAGAAGAAGTCATCTGAGGGAGAGCCAAAGTCGAAGCACAAAAGCGCAGTCTTCATCCGCCGTCTATGGCCGGTGAAGGTCACCATCGCCTGATTTTCTATGCTCTGAATTGGTAACTTTTTGAGATAAAAATTGAAGTTTCTTCAAGAGAGAACGAAAATCTCGATCTCTATTTTTTTCCTCTGGTTCATCTGCCACCATCTAAAATCATTTCATATCATTAAAATGTATCAAACTTTAACATACTCCATATATGTATATATGGAGGTAAGATATGAGTCAAAAATAGACAATATAATATCACACGCTGAATTTGAAGTAGACATATGTATCATACATTTGAAGTTGATTTTCTTAATAATCAATAGCATAACTACAATTATATTACATGAAGATAAAAAAAAGCACAACAATGAAACCAAAAGAAAATCACACAAATTAACATAAGACGTTGACAGGAGATTACTCTTCCGTTGATCCAAAACCCCGAAAACACGATAAAATCTCTGAAAACATAAATCTTGATGAATAGGAGAATGTTGCTAACGCTTTCTGAGGGCCAAAGCAGACATGACAACCAAAGCCAATAAGAGAGCCACAGAGATGAAAGAAGCCACTACAGCACCACTGACTTGCTGGCAAAAGTCACCGAACTGGTTGCAGATTGCAAGCCAGTTTGTGCTGGAATTGCCGTTGTGAGCCAAATACACTATTGAAGTAGCTGCAGCTCCAGCAGCTGTGTTCAGAGTAAGTGCCACCTAAAACCAAAACCAAATAAGACCACTGATCATCTCATATTTATCTATACTCCATAGGACTGGTATTGTCAACAAAATCTTCACTTATAGGTGAATCAGATTTAAGCATGATATCGACCTGCTTTGCATTTACACTTATTTATAGCATATTGTTTGGATCAAAGGAATTTAACATGATATCGACCAGCTTTAAGTTTATATTACATTGGACTAAATATTTCTTTCCGATGTCTCTCCTCACACATGTACACACGAGTTTATTGTAATATATTAGCACTTACAGTGTCCAAAATGATCAAGAGAAGCCTCGGAGCAGGCGCGCGGGGGCGAATAATGCACACGACCGAGAAGGGAAGAGACAGGACAAGGTAGGCCCCGACCAATGCCATGGCAATGACAAAGAACCTAGTCAAGTGACAACATTTGGTCACATGATGACGACGACGTCAATGATACGAAATTAAGTAACAAAAAAAACTAATCAACACTTACTGGAAGGCGGGAAGGTCATCGTAGCCGGCTTCGAACTGAAAGAACTGAGTGAAGAAAGGGAGGGTCTGACCGCTGGTCCCCATGACGGAGGCGGCCGTTAGGGCAGTCACAACGGCCCCGATCCGGAGGACAAAGTCGAAAATGGCAATGCCCTTACTAAAGGGCCCTCCCTTTTGGTGGTGTTGGGAAGGGATGAGAGGCGCTTTTCCCTTGATAACGTCGCTTGACTCTTGGATGTCAATTGTGGATGATGACTCATTGTTCATCATTTTTGGGTCTTGGCTAATTAATTAGAGAATATTAGGTGTGGAGCTTTTGACGTGAATTAAGGCTCTAATGAAGAAGGTAATTGTGGTGGTAATGAAGAATGTTGGGGCTTATATAAGTTGGGTTATTGTGATTTAATATTGTGAAATGGGGTTTGGGTTGGTTAGTTGACATGGTTGGAGTAGAGGGCTTAATGGGGGAGTTGATATGAGTTGACTTCTTTTTGTTTTATTTGATTATGTTAATGGTTTTGGTTATGTTAGACTTAATTAGAGGGAGTTGAAATGGAGTGGGTTTTGTTCAGCATTAACGTCAGGGCCTATATAATCATAAACAGTGGATCAAGAGTCAAGTAGAAGATGGATTTTTAAAGACGTACGTATTAATCTATAATATCACGTTATTATAAAAAGTTTAAACATATATTTAGATTTGTGCATGAATGGCAATCGGTCGGGTTTTGCACCGCTCACAGTGGCAGGTGCCTGACCCGTTCAAACCTGTTGGGTACACCCACACTCACCCACAGTGAGTGTGTCCAACCCACTCAAAACTCTGGGTACAATTTTTTTTTCCTGAAACTCTAAACCGACCCAAAATTTATAATATATAAATTAATGAATTTTAATTATTATATAAATTTTATAATATATAATATATAATTTTTAATATTATATTATAAGATTAATATTTTTTTTAAAATAGTTAAATAGCACGGGTGCGAGTTAGAATTGGGTCGGGTGTAAATCAACCTACACTTGCTCAAACAACTTGCCAAAAAGCCCAAAGTCAAACCTTTTCTAATTTTGCCCATTCCAATCCAAGCTGGTGTTTCGAGTATTCGTTGGGTTGGATTTTTCTACCATCTAAAATAAATGGTTTTGCACATTACCGCACTTAAATATTTTTTTTGTTTGGTTAATACGTAACTTTGGAAAATTAAAATAAATCACAAAATAATTGAACATGAAGGATCGATCAGTAAACGGAGACAACTTTGTCACTAGATATTTTAACGTGCATGCACCAAGATTTCAATTGGACAAGTTATATTACTAGTTTTTAAGAAAATACTCAGTGATTTAAAATACACAAATTCTTAAAAGAAATCGTGAGTTCGAATCTTACTGTACGTGTAGAATGGAAAAGGAAAATTCAAATTACTTAAATCACGTTAGGGCTGTCCATTTTACCTGGTAACCCGACTCACCCGGGCGTCGATTCAACTAACCCGAGACCCGACTGACCCGATACCCAACCGCCCGACAAGCCAACCGAGTCAAGCATTGGGTCCAATTGTATAAACCGTTGGATACTCGACAACTCAACAATATATAAAATATAAGATTGGTTGACCGTCTGATGTGGGGTCAAGCAGTCTCCGTTTGAACCTGCTAAACCACACATTTATCGCTCTTAGGTACCTCGTTTCAGTCATTTAAGGGCCTTTGGATTAGGATACTACTGCATTTGTATTTTTTATCTCAAGTACACATTTGGAGCATAAACCGGGACATGACGGGAATTGAAAGCTCGAGACTGGCTACTCAAGAAACAAGGAAGACAAGAAAATTCCCAGGTCACGATCGTGACCCTTATTGTCACGATTGTAGTTACGACGGTTTTAGAGATTGGCTAATTTTTAAAGGAACCGAAGAACATGTTACAAAGAATGTCGAAGAATCTTCTACGACATCTTCTGTGACATTGTGGACGGTGTCTCGGCAAGCATCCTGATCGACAGAAATCAGGAAAGTGCAGATTCGGCAGAAAAACAAGAAGACGATTAGGAAAGTGCAGAACGACTCCTAATCTGAAAAGAAGAAAGACGACGATTAAGAGGAAACCCTTTAGGGTTAGTACTCATCCACGATTGCTATAAAAGCTTAGGCTAACCCCTTAGCAATCGTGTGGTTCTTTATTTGTTTCCTAGCAACAATTTGCAAGGTTCTTAGACGTGAAGGTTTGCGGGCTGAGAAATTGCAGATTGAGCTTAGGATAATGTGTATCACATAACTATAGAGAGTTAGGTGATTGAGGGTTTACTGAAGTCGTGAGTTGAAGACTGCACGCAACCATCAAGCTTGAAGAAGACTTGAAGACGACAGAGCAAGGCGATTGCTCGAAGAGTGGAATCAAGACGTTCTTGGATTCAGGGGGAGACCCTGAGATAGATTGCACTGTAAGACGTAGCATAAAGTATAGATCTAGGAGTGATCACAGGTACTTGTATGTTCTGACGGATTACTGATAAGTGAAATCTTTCCACTAGGCTGAGAGCCCCCAGACGAAGGTGACGTTGCACCGAACTGGGTAAACAATATGTTGTGTCATTACTTATAGTTTTATATTTACTGTCCTGCATTATCTACGCAAGAAGTCAGACACAACGTTATAGCATTCTATGTAACATTGTGTGTGACATCTTGCACGAATAGCTGATCAGAATTTCAATTGGTATCAGAGGAGACACCTATAGCTTTAGGTGAGTTCCTAAACAAATATTTTGATCAAATATAGACAATACCAGAGAAGGAGGATGCATAAATCGACCACCTGTTCTAGATGGAAGCAATTATGGCTATTGGAAGGCTCGAATGTGTGCCTTCATGAAGTTACTAGACAACAAGACATGGAAGGCTGTACTCAATGGTTGGAATACACCATAACTGAGTGACAGTGATGGCAATCCTATTGGGCCAAAACCAGAAAAGACTGGACCGATGATGAAGATGAAGAATCACTTGGAAATTCTCGAGCTCTGAATGCTATCTTCAATGGTGTTGACAATAACGTGTTCAGACTAATCAACACATGCACAACTGCCAAATCAGCATGGGACATCCTGGCCGTAGCATATGAAGGAACAACTAAGGTTCGAGAACAAAAACTGCAATACCTGACTACCAACTTCGAAGCCCTCATCATGAAAGAAGACGAATCAATTGCAGATTTCAATGTTCGCATTCGTGATCTAGCCAATGAATCCTATTCTCTGGGAGAACCAATGTCTGATGAAAAATTGGTAAGAAAAACCCTACGTGCTCTTAGCCCTAGGTTCAAGATGAAGATCACAGCAATTGAAGAAGTTCATGACCTCAAGGTCTTGAAATTTGATGAGCTGATGGGGTCTCTAATGACCTATGAGTTGTCTCTACCCAACATCGACAAAAGGAACAAAGGAGTTGCTTTCAAAAGCTCAACACACAAGCAACTAGATCCTGAGGATTCGGATTCTGATGAAGACATCGAGGCTACAATGACCTTTCTCACAAAAAGTTACAGCAAAGCCATGAGAAGATTTAGTCGAATGGGTGGACGGAATGTCACAGCAAATGCCAGAAACAAAGCTCCACAAAAAGCTCAAGTTGGAGGTAGTCTTGACAGACCAAACAGGGGTGGGGAAGAAAACAAAAACAAAGGACTTCAATGTCATGAATGTGAAGGATTCGGCCACCTCCGTAGAGAATGTCCAAATTTCCTCAAACAACAAAAACGAGGATACAATGCCACCCTATCAGATGATGACAATGAAGATAGTGGATCTGAAGAGGTAAGCAACTTTGTTGCATTCACTACTACTACTCCTACATGTAATGTTGATAATGTTGTCGACATCAATAATGATCCAACTCCAAATGAGAATTGGACTAAAGAGCAACTAGTCGAGGCATACAAAGGCTTGCACACCAGATGGATCAAGGAAACTCTGATACTTGATCAACAAGGCGAAAGGATCATTTGTCTTACCAACGACAAGTCAAGATTTCTAGAGACGATCGTGGAGCTGAAACGAGAGATCACCAGACTTAATGGAGAAATTAGTCTTATGACTAAATCGGTAAAGATGATATCCGAGCACAAAAAGCCTTGACAAGATTTTATCGGTGGGAAAACAGTCCAAAGATACGACGGGACTATGGTACACACATGATGTCCCCTCAACGGTAGGGACAAAGTTTATCCCACAACAAGCCATCGCTGACAAGAAACTACTGGATGCCCCAACACATCCTACAGGACGACCTACAACGAAAGCCATAACATTGTCTTCCACCTGTTCTTGTCAAGTAACTGCCAGAAGACATCCTCCACGCAGACAACAAAGCTACAGAAGACCAGCTTATCAATATCAATGGATATGCCATTACTGTGGTCAACCTGGTCACATCAGACCTTTTTGTTTTCAACTTCTTGAGAGGAAGCAAGCTCAGCTACAACAAAAGAAATATCAAAGGCATCTCTCATCTCCTCCGAAGACATCCCGCCTTGAATGGAGACCTAAGAACCTGGTCTATCGAGCTAATGTTGCATATACATCCTTAAGTGCTTCAACAAACAAGGACTGGTATCTCGACAGTGGATGCTCTCGACACATGACAGGTACTCCAGATTTTCTCTCTGATCTTAAACTATACACAAACTACTTTGTTACGTTTGGAGATGGGATTCGAGCTCGAATTATTGGAAAAGGAGTACTTAAGCATCCGGGAGCCACTTGCCTGACTGAAGCATTACTTGTAGAAGGACTTAAAGCAAACTTAATTAGCATCAGTCAGATTTGTGATCAGGATTCAGAAGTGAAATTCACGAAAGAAAGCTGTATAGTTAAAGACCTTAATCACATCACTATTCTACAAGGAGTTCGCTCAGCAGATAATTGCTACATCTGGTCACCCGAGACACATATCGAAGCAACCAAGTGCCTTGTCTCCAAAGCAGAAGAAACCAAACTGTGGCACCGAAAGCTTGGACATCTAAATCTTAGAAGTATGCAGAAGGCAATCTCAGAGCAGGCAATTACAGGAATCCCAAACCTGAAAATAATAGAAGGAAAGATCTGCGGGGAATGTCAGATTGGAAAGCAAACCAAGATGTCACACAAGAAGCTTCAGCATATCACCACCTCTCGGGTACTTGAGCTGATACATGTTGACCTCATGGGACCAATGCAAGTTGAAAGTCTTGGAGGAAAACGATATGTCTTTGTGTGTGTAGATGATTACTCACGATACACTTGGGTTGACTTCCCTCGTGACAAATCAGACACCTTCTCGATCTTCAAGAATCTATGCATCCAAGTCCAACGAGAAAAAGGAGAGACAATTGGCAAAATCATCCGCCTTCGTAGTGATCATGGTCGAGAGTTCGAAAACAGCAAGTTTGCGGACTTCTGCAATTCAGAAGGGATAGCGCATGAATTCTCAGCACCAATCACTCCCCAACATAATGGCATTGTTGAGCGCAAAAACAGAACTCTACAGGAGATGGCTAGAGTAATGATGTTGCCTAAGAACATCTCAACTCACTTTTGGGCAGAAGCACTTAACACAGTTTGCCATATCCACAATCGAGTCACTCTCAGACCAGGTATGTCAGTAACTCATTATGAAATATGGAGGGGGAGAAAGCCCAATGTTAAGTACTTCCATATATTCGGCTCCACCTGTTATATTCTAGCTGATAGAGAGCCTCGTCAAAAGCTTGATCCAAAAAGCGATGAAGGCATCTTCCTTGGCTATTCAAGGAATAGTCGTGCATACCGAGTCTTCAACAAACGAACCAAGACCATGATGAAATCAATCAATGTTGTTGTTAATGATGACTGCAAAGATGCCTCAGAAGATGCGACGGACGAAGACGGAGCCTATCCGCCCAACAATGTCAGGAAGAATGCTACTCCAGATGTCAGAGAAGATGCTAGCAGCAAAACAGAAGATGATGCTGCCAATGACGAAGTAGTTCCTGAAACCAGCAACAAGAATCCCTCACGAAGAGTCCAGACTAACCATCCTATCTCTGGAGTTATTGGAAACCTGAATGAAGGCGTACGGACTCGGTCAAAAGCTCCTGAAGATTATAACGAGATGATAGGAAATATTTGCTTCGTTTCAAAAATAGAACCCAAAAACATCAATGAAGCCATCAATGATGAGTATTGGGTCAATGCTATGCAAGAAGAGCTAATTCAATTTGAGAAAAATCAGGTATGGGAACTGGTGCCCAAACCAAGTGAAGGAAACATCATAGGCACTAAATGGATCTTCAAGAACAAATCCGATGAGCTTGGCAACATCACTCGCAACAAAGCAAGGTTAGTTGCTCAAGGGTATACTCAAATTGAGGGTGTCGACTTCGATGAAACCTTTGCTCCAGTGGCAAGACATGAAGCAATCCGTCTCCTACTAAGGATATCATGCCATCTACAGATAAAGCTCTACCAGATGGATGTCAAAAGTGCGTTCCTGAATGGGGATCTCAATGAAGAAGTATATGTGTCACAACCCAAAGGATTTGTCGACCCTCACTATCCTGATCATGTGTATAAACTCAAGAAAGCTCTTTATGGGTTGAAACAAGGACCAAGGGCTTGGTATGAAAGGCTCACAAAATTCCTCATCCAAAGCGGCTACACTAGAGGGGGAGTTGACAAGACCCTATTTGTGAAGAGTGAAGACGGGAATCTAATGATTGCTCAAATCTATGTCGATGACATTGTGTTTGGAGGGATGTCAAGCAAGATGGTAGAGATATTTATTCAACAGATGCAATCAGAATTCGAGATGAGCATGGTGGGAGAGCTTACTTATTTTCTAGGCTTCCAAATCAAACAACAAAAGGATAGTATCTTCGTATCTCAGAGCAAATATGCGAAGAATATTGTCAAAAAGTTTGGGCTAGAGAAAGCCTCACATAAAAGGACACCAGCAGCTACACATGTCAAGCTAACTAAAGATGATCCAGGAGAAGCCGTCGACCAACACCTATACAGGAGCATCATCGGTAGTCTTCTCTACCTCACCGCAAGTCGACCAGATATAGCCTACTCTGTCGGAGTATGTGCACGATATCAAGCTAATCCTAAGGTTAGTCATCTATCCCAAGCCAAAAGAATTATTAGATATATCTCTGGGACTACAAACTTGGGTTTATTATACTCATTCGACACATCCTCTACCTTGGTGGGGTATTGTGATGCCGATTGGGCTGGAAACACATCAGATAGGAAAAGCACATCTGGAGGATGCTTCTTCCTTGGCAACAACCTCATATCATGGTTTAGTAAGAAACAAAACTGTGTTGCTCTTTCCACTGCCGAATCGGAGTATATTGCTGCACACAACTACTATGGATGAAGCAGATGTTAGTCGAATACAATGTCAGACATGATGCCATGACTTTATATTGTGATAATGTCAGTGCTATCAACATCTCCAAAAATCATGTCCAACACAGCAAGACCAAACACATTGATATTCGACACCACTTCATTCGAGAATTGGTCGAAGACAAGAAGATCATCCTAGAGCACATTCCTACAGAGAAGCAACTTGCTGATATTTTCACAAAGGCACTAGATGCAAGTAGATTCGAGGATCTCAGATCATCACTCGGTCTGTGTACCATCAACGAACAGTAAGAAGTTGCAGAAACGGTTGAGAGGAGTTGTTGGTGCCTCTTCATGAACCAGTCTAAAAATCCAACAAATGTCATTGGGCCAAGCACATCAAAAGCCCATGTAAAAGAAAAGGAAAGATACACTCAGACGCTAAAAAGATTTGAATCGTTTTTTTTAAAAACCTAGTCTGCCTCCTCTCTGTGCTTACTCTCATCTCCTTCGCCATTCACTCTCTGCAAATCTCACAAACAACAATGGTGAAAACTCGAAGCACAGTAGCACCAAAGGAAGCCACCGATTTAAAGAAAGCTGAATCTAAAGGCTCCAGAAGCAGTAGAGCGAAAACAAACAAGCATGGAGTGCAAATTAAAATGGCCAAAAACCCTGAAGAAGTCAGAAGAAATTCTCAAGGATGCTTCACCAGAGAAAGCCCCAATACCAGCTTTTACTCGAGTTCCCAAAAAGTCTCGGACCGGAAGCACTGTTTTCTCAACGACTGACCTAACTGGGCCAGAAAGAGAGAATGATCTTGGCCAAGAAAATCGAGAAGCCTCCATGCAAATCGTCGCAGTTCCAACACCAACAGGTAACGATTTCTCTGCCGATACCTCTAGAAATAGTGATTTGTTAGAATCACTGCTGGAAAACCAGGACCCACCTCAAGAAGGTGTGGTAGAAGAACTGATACGTCCGGAAGGAGAAAAGGAGGATCTGACTCCGGTCAGTCATGGGTTGGAACACATTGCGGAAGGAGAAGGAGGAGAAGAAGAAGGAACAGATGTCATACCAAAAGCCACTGAAAAAGTTGTAGAAGAGGAAGAAATAGCTGACTCGGAAGAAGCCGAGGAAGAAGAAGAGAAAGAAGAAACCAGAAACGGAGAGACCGATCTAGAAGAAGCTGAAAAGAACAAGGATGCCACCAACAACAACACAGAAGAAAACCCTCTGGATGCCAGAGAAGATGTCATGGAAGAAGCTGCTGAGACGACACACACAGTCCTATCGTCCCTGAAGAAAAAGGTTCTAGAAGAAACTGAAAGTTTGGCTGTTATGGTTGGAAAACTAAAAGAAACAAGGAAAAGAAAGGAGGTTAAGGATGCTGGAGGACCCAGCAACAAAAAGAAAAAATTATATGTCATAGAAAAAGAGAAGAAAGTGATCCCCACAAGGAGGTTGATAGATGAATCTATTGATGATGACGTTGAAGAGGTTCCTGCTGAGGAAGAAAAGAAGAAGAAGGCCCTGAAGACGGTCAAGAACACCGTGAGTGTAACTTACAACAATGTGTCGTTTCACTCAGCAGAATGTGCAAAGAGGTGGGAGTTTGTGTTTCAGAGAACGGCGTACCCAGAGAAGACACTGTCGTCGGAGCTGCTTGGGCTGGAGGCCATTATACAGCTCCTGGAGAAGGCATAATTAATGAGAACCGTCTCAAACATTGGTAACCACTATCCCCTCTTGGTTAAGGAGTTCTTTGCAAATTTGCCTACCACGTTTGGTACCCCAGATGCTCCAAAGTTTGATAAGGTATATGTCAGAGGCATTCGCTTTGACATCTCCTCTGACATTATCAATGACTTCCTGGGAAGGAAGAGGGTTCGATCTATGCCACCACCCGACCTAAACAAAGTCCTCCGTGAGATCACCGGAGATAAAAGCAGAACATGGCCGTCCAAAGGCACTGTGGCAGTATCAGATCTGACTTCCAAATACTCCATTCTCTTCCGGATTGGAGTGGCAAATTGGGCGCCCTCGACCCACGCATCATCTATCAAACCTGAGCTGGCAATACTAATCTACCAAATAGGTACTAGATCTAAACTTGACTTTGGACAATTTGTGATTGATCATCTTGTTCGCCATGCTAGATCTCTTGCTGTGAAAATTCCCATAGCCTTTCCATCCCTTATCTCTAAATTACTTGTACATCAACACCCTGGAGTGTTGAAAACATCGGATAAGATGGGAAAAAGAGGAGGACTGATTGTGGTGAGCCACAAGTTGTTTGAAGGGAAGCATGCTCATAATCTTGTCAGGCCGGAAGCCAAGGCAAAGACCAGTAGAGCCACAAGTGTCGTCCCTCTCACCAGGACCACCAGCAGGGATGCCGTCATGCTCGAACGAGAAATTGCTGTGCTTGACGAGGACATTGCAAATTTAAAGACTGCCCTGAAGCACCTCTCGCAGCGCCGAACTCACTGCGCCAACCTGCTGCAATCCATATCTCCTCCAGGCTCTGAAAATGATAACACAAATGATCCAGAAGAAGTTACCCAAGAAGCCTCCACAGAAGCAATAGAGACTGCAAGTTCCAACAACAGCTCTATTTAAAATTTCATGAAACTCTCTGACTCTTGAACTACTGAACAACTTTTATGTTTGTAATATTTGGTGAACAATGTATCGCGCTTACTCTCGACAGCTGATTGAGAGCAAGGGTGAGTTATGTCTGGTTTATTTTGCTTATTTCCCGGATTTGTTACAATATTTGTTTATACTTTGGCTCTTTTTGGGCCAGCAAATGGGAGTAAGTTTAAATTAGATATATTAGATATACGCGCGCGATGATACAAGGAAGAAAGATAGAGACGACGCGACGCGAAGACACAAGACGCGATGACACGCGCGACACTGCGATGATACACGCGACACTGCCGATCGACGAGACGACAAATGCGATGCAGAAAGCGACGCAGAGTACGAAGAAGAATGCTGCCCTTAAAAATAGCCAAAGGGGGAGATTGTAGTTACGACGGTTTTAGAGATTGGCTAATTTTTAAAGGAACCGAAGAACATGTTACAAAGAATGTCGAAGCATCTTCTACGACATCTTCTGAGACATTGTGGACGGCGTCTCGGCAAGCATCCTGATCGACAGAAATCAGGAAAGTGCAGATTCGGCAGAAAATCAAGAAGACGATTAGGAAAGTGCAGAACGACTCCTAATCTGAAAAGAAGAAAGACGACGATTAAGAGGAAACCCTTTAGGGTTAGTACTCATCCACGATTGCTATAAAAGCTTAGGCTACCCCCTTAGCAATCGTGTGGTTCTTTATTTGTTTCCTAGCAACAATTTGCAAGGTTCTTAGACGTGAATGTTTGCGGGCTGAGAAATTGTAGATTGAGCTTAGGATAATGTGTATCACATAACTATAGAGAGTTAGGTGATTGAGGGTTTACTGAAGTCGTGAGTTGAAGACTGCACGCAACCACCAAGCTTGAAGAAGACTTGAAGACGACAGAGCAAGGCGATTGCTCGAAGAGTGGAATTAAGACGTTCTTGGATTTAGGGGGAGACCCTGAGATAGATTGCACTGTAAGACGTAGCATAAAGTATAGATCTAGGAGTGATCACAGGTACTTGTATGTTCTGACGGATTACTGATAAGTGAAATCTTTCCACTAGGCTGAGAGCCCCCAAACGAAGGTGACGTTGCACCGAACTGGGTAAACAATCTGCTGTGTCATTACTTATAGCTTTATATTTACTGTCCTGCATTATCTACACAAGAAGTCAGACACAACGTTATAGCATTCTGTGTAACATTGTGTGTGACATCTTGCACGACTAGCTGATCAGAATTTCAACGATCATAACAAGAAAAGGAGCAGAATACAAAACATCGATACGACAAGGCGTCACGGTGGAGAAACGATCGGGAGATCGTCAAGATCGTGACACTACTCATCACGTTTGACCGGTCAATGTGGTCCAAAAAGCAGGCGAAGCGCGCATGACATTCACCGCATCACGATCGTGACACCTATTGTCAGGATCGTGACCTCCCCAAGTCAACACCTATATAAGATAAAGTGGCCTAGGGATCCGAACATACCTTCCACATTTCAAATCAGCAGCCTTTTCTTGTCTCTCCAGCATTATTCCATTGCTCTCAAGAGCTTGAAGGTTCATTTTCTTAGGGTTCTTGAAGGTTTTGAGGGAATTTCTTGAAGAAAAAGCATTTCCAACAAAATTCCACCATCACCAAGACAAAGTAAGGAGCATCTTACTTTTAGAAACCCACCATGGGTTTTAGTTTGTATCTCTTGACTCTAGTTCTTCTATTTGCTAGTTTCTCCATGGATATTGACTTGAGCACCATGGTTTTAGGTTAAACTCTCGAAACCATGGGTGCTAGACATGATTTGTGATTTTTGCTATGTTCTAGATTAATATTTATGCTATTGAGGTTTAAAATTAATTAATCTACTTGATGAAATGTTTGGTGATGATTATGCATGTCTATTGGTGAGAACTTGTAGTGTGTGTATGTGTTGCCATGATATAAGCTCATAAACTTATTCACAAGATTAATTTATGAGTAGTCTTAAGTAGATTTGAACTATTAATGCCTAGCATCTATACTTTGATTTGAAAATAGTTGCTTCTAAGGGTTTCAAAGGTTGGTAATAAGATCCCGAGAGGGTAGCCAACCCGAGGAAAGGCTTAATTCAAAGTAGAGAGGCAGATTAAGTACTTAAAACTTAGAATCAATTGCTTGCCTCACATTGCATAATTAATGATCTTGGATTGGCTCGTCGTCGTCGGTCTAGCACCCATGGTGGCTAGTTAATTTGTTATAATTATTTTGTTAATTTGGTATTTTGTTAAGTTTGATATTTAATTTGTCGTCAAGTAAGAATTAAGAATTGATTTAGTGCATGATCTAGTGTGAAAAGCATCAACAAAACTTGAGTAAATTTCATACTTCTTACAACACACCGATTTACATAAAGTCTATGACAACGCCCCCATATCAATTCCCGAGATTTTGACCCGGAAAATCCGGATATACAAATGTACTTGAGCGATGAATGGGCATAGCCTTTTCGTCCATCACCGCCCCAACCCAATATAAAAAATCAGGCCCATTTCAGCCCAGCCCAACAAAGACCAGAGACCGCTTAACCTAGCTACAAGCAAACCCACTCAGATTTGATGCCTGAAGTAGATAAGAAGAAGGTTATAAACTCACATTGAGTCTTATACAGTTCCGATGTGAGATTAAATCACAGTGAGGGGCTCCCTTATCCTTTAGACTCAAGACTCGGCAACGTGGCACACTTTCCTCTGTTGATCTCAAACTCATATTCAATCCTGACCATCCACTCGTCTGAACTCTCACCACACAAATTCAAACTTGAACCTAATTCTCTATCATTCATCTTATCTTTTCATCTCCTTCTCCCCGATTCGACCTCTCTCTCTCTCTCTCTCTCTCTCTCTCTCTCTCTCTCTCTCTCTCTCTCTCTCTCTCTCTCTCTCTCTCTCTCTCTCTCTCCTCGATTCGACCTATCTCTCTCGTAGGGCTTCATCTTCAATCTCGTTCGGCTTCATCTTCAATCTCGTTCGGCTTCATCTTCAGTCGCGGATCGATTTAGATTGAGTAATCATTGCAAATCGAGCCGTTGGAGAAGTCTTCACTTCCACCGCCACTATAAATCAGGCAATGGTGGAGAGAAGACTCTCCAACGGCTCGATTCTCCAATGGAGACTCTCATTTCACACAACGGCCAGAAAAGGTGGACGGCTACGACATGTCTTCAACTCGAGGGTTTCAATTTCAGTTTACATTTGGGTATTCGATTTCAACTCGAGATTAAATTTGGAGATTTAATTTAGGGTTTTTATTTGGGGGTGAGTATTCTTAAATTCGGGTTCAATTGAGTCCTGATTTCAATTCAATTTGTTGTTTTAATTTAGGATTATTATTGAATTTGAATTTGAGATTACAATTTGTTGGTTAGGGTTCGTTTTGGGCTACAAATTTGGGATTTCAATACAAATTGGGGTTAGAGTTTGGTTCCGATTTCAGTTTTAATTTTGGTTTGTAGTTATAATTTGGGAGTTTTGATTTGAATTTTCATTTCCGAATGAATTCAACTTGAGTTTGGGATTTTAAATTGGGGGTTTTGATTTGGGGGCTAGGATTAGGGTTACAAATTGGGGATTTTGATTTGGGGATTAGGGTTAGGGTTTGGATTCAATTGAAAAGGTCTGATTTGAATTTGAATTTTGGGTTGAATACAAATTGAGAATTTTGTGTCGGGTGTCATGGATATGCCCGACTCACCCGACACCCGAGTCTGCCCGAACCCGACTATCTGACTCTTCAACCGAGTCGAGTATCACGTTTGAGTTTTGGTACCCAACTCAAACCGAGTCAAGTACGACCCGAGTCGGGTCTACCCAACCCGACTCGATGGATAGCCCTAGATAACGCTACATTATTATTTTTATTTAATAATTTCATTGATCAATTAAATTTTAAATTTTGATCCAAGTTTAAAATAATCAAAATAATTATTAAAGATGTTGTTTAATTAATTAACGAAGATTAAGAAGGTAGTTATATATACATATGTTAGAACATCTTCAAAGGAGTACGCAAATCTTCAAATATTTGTAAATTTGTCTACTTTTCTTTCCAACGTTAACCCAAATCCCCATCTCCATCCCTATATTTGCTAAAGTGAATCCTCAAATTTGAAGACTAAATAAAATATTTCATTTATTCTTTCAATTTTTTTTATTCTTGCCAATAATTTTTACAAAAAAAATTAACCCATTTTCTGATAAAAACAAAAATCATAAATTAAATTTTACAAATCATCAAACAAGATCCAGAAATTTCGAGGTCGGATTTTACCGATAAAAAAATCATATCATAGTTTACAAACCCGATCAAGAGGAGAGCAGGCCGGGGCACGGAGAGTTGAGGCGAGGAGGCCAAGGCTGGAGGAGAGAGGCTCAGCCGCGAAAGGCCAGAGGCTATGGTGGAGCACTGAATAGGAGGCGGAGACGCTGACGTGACCGGAGGCGCAGACGCAGACGCAGCTGGAGGCGGAGCACAAAGCTGCGGGCATGGCCAAAAGTGAGAGCGACGCTCGAAAAAAAGAGTTGTGTGGTGAGTGAGGCAGAGAGCAAATGAATTAAAGTTAATGATTCTTACAATAAAT
Source organism: Geranium rotundifolium (assembly GCA_963920655.1). NCBI lineage: Eukaryota > Viridiplantae > Streptophyta > Magnoliopsida > Geraniales > Geraniaceae > Geranium > Geranium rotundifolium. The sequence goes on from OY987318.1 coordinate 6,926,487, forward strand.
AAGAATTTAGGCAAAAATTAATAATTTATTTTGGGCCAAAATTTCAATTTTTAGTGATAATTAGTTTTTATATTTGTAATATATCATGTTTATAGAAACCAATTAACTCTATTATAATAATAAATAAAATAAATCCTAATTTACAATAATATGTAAATTCCTTTTTCATTTTAGAGTAAATTTAATTTAAATAAATCCTTGCCATTTAGTAAATATAAATAATAACATTTTAGTAAATTCATCACTAATCTATAAATTATTTTAGCGAATTTTAATTTTATGTGTCATTTTAATGAGTTTTTAATTTCATATAAAAATATCGATCGTAAAAAACTAATTAGATATCGTAATTAATTATGTAAATAAATTTTGTAATAAATTAATTGAATATATTATTTATTGTGATAATCTATTGGTAATTATAATAAAAAATGAATAAAATAAAATATGGGATTATTTTATCATTAAAATAATGAAAATTAGTATTTGATGTGACGGGATATTTTTAGAGACCGGGTTGAGAATGAATATGGATGGAAACTTGCTTTTTGTTAATGATTGGGTAATAAGTAATGAGGATATACAAATACGGTTGGAAATGCTCTTAATAAAGGCAAAATGCAATCTCATCAAGATTTGCTGAATCTGTATATCTAGGCATCTCTTATTTTTTAGATAGATTTCCAATAGTTGCTTAGGTTTTGTGAGTAAAATGAAGGCTACGCACCTATGCTCTCTTATCTATTAGTTTAAACGTCTTACTTAAAATAAACAAACATGCATTATCATTTTAGTAGTCTTTTTTCTTATTCAATTTTTTCAAAATACGTCCTTTCAAAAATCCTCATATATGCATATAGGGATAATTTCACGTAACTACGTCTAGAATTAGCTGAATTTTACATAACTACACCTAAAATTTTTTTCTCAGCACGATTACTTTAGAAATGGAATTTTCTCACTCAACAATTTTTCGCTAGGTTCCATTAAAACCTGTTTAAAATACTAAAATGCTAAGTTACATTGTGGGAATTATATGTAAAACCAGAGGACCCGGTTAAAAATCAGAGCTAATTCCCCAAAAGAAATTCATAAATTTGAGTCGAGAAATTGTTTGGGAATGAGTGGATGAATGGGTACTTGGAGGCAACCATGTTGTCGGGCGCGGTGGCAATGGACGACCACGCGCCAATTCCAACGACGAGCCTGAAGGAAGAAGAGGACTTTAAAAATGATTTTTAGCTCCAAGAGGGAGAAATAGAGTTTGTGTGTGTGTTATTTGACCGGCAGAATGATAATTTCATATTTATATTCAACAAAAATTACTTTGACTGTAGAAAAATAATAATAGGGAGATCTATAAATTCTCTTAAAATTAGATATATCTAAGTGAAAATTGGGTATTTACATGTAATTATTCTTTGATATTAAACTCTTGTGACCAAGTCATAGATATGGAAATGGAAACTTATTTTCTTTTTGACTGATTGTCATAAACTTTTATGTGGGCCTAGATTAAAATTGAGGTGGGCTTCCCATGCATCAATAGGCCGACACACAGATCTCCAGTAGCCAGCTGTACACTTCTCACAACTGTCAGATCTTTGTAACCGTGTATTGACATGTCTTACTCTTAATAACTAATGAAGTCAATTTCTACTTCAACGTCTACGTTGGACACGACTCTCTCGTACGTCTTCCCGTGTCGTTGGAGTGTAACAAACATGCTTCACTTGATTCCTTATAAATAAATATAATCAATTTAACTTAAATATATATTTCAGATCTAATTCAAGTAAGGATATGATCCATGTTATAAAATTTGTTATTAACCCTTAATGTTATAATGGACCTTAATCACATTCTTAATAAATATAGCTTGGTTTATTCTATAATAAATGTTACTCCCTCTTGAAAATCTTTCGATTCGTATTGTCCATCAAGACTGCTATCTTGTTAATTAAGACGAGTTATTTCTCACTCAAAATACATAGTTTAAATTATGACGGGTCATATGTTTGAGTGCAGATTTCCATGAGTTTTAGGCCAAAGGTCAATCTAACTATAACTCAAGTAAGGCTAAATTTATAATCGAATATATTTTTGTTCTCGACCATTAATATAAATCGAACTTTAACACATTCATCCCAACGGTCATGATAATAGATAGAATATGAAATGATCGCATAATACATAAACATCTATGTACTTGGATGCTAATTGAATCCTGAAAACCAATTAACTTGGTCCCAATTCCACAAAGCTCCATCCTCAATCTCCACGTCTAAGTAGTTGTTGTCCTCCGAGGTTTGGCCATGATCTCCGGAAGATGAGCTAATAGTTGGCTCCACCGAGCTCGCCATCGGCCTCATGACGCCAATGTCGTCTTCTTCATTCACATCCCCAGAAGCCGGTAGACCTGTTGCTTCGTCGCCTTCAAACGGGCCCATTGGTCGTCTGTCGAACGCTCGCAAGCATTTCGTGCTCTTGTACACCCGGCACAAACTATACTCTTGCCTCAACTGCATTAATAAAAACTATTATGAGAAACAAACCATGTTTCAATGATGAATTTTACTTCAGACCTCAAGAATTATCACCACTGAAAATGACCTTCAAGCCGGCGAGACTTTGTTCCCGCCGAGCAGGAGGTCCGGTCTTGCCGGCTTGGTCAAGCCGGCGAGATTTTTGCCCGAAACTCGCTGGCTTGGTTCTCGCCGGGCAAGTCTCGTCGGGAAAAGTCATAGCCGACGAGATATTATCTCAATATCTCGCTGTCTTGATGAAGCTGTCCCGACGAGATTTTCAAATATTATCGCCGGGAAACTAACCGGCGAGATATTGACAAAATCTCGACGGTTAAGGTCTTAAAACCTAGCCGGCGAGATATTGTCAACATCTCGCCAGCTAATGTGTAAAACCTAGCCGGCGAGATTTTGTCAATATATATCGCCGGGTTGGTGAAACAAACCCGGCGAGATAAAAGTCTCGTCGGGTTGGTTCCGACGAGATATGTCAATATCTCATAAGGAAAAGCCTAATTTCCAGCAGTGCATTGAGCCGGCCTTGGATCATAGTTAGTGTTTGTATGGTCCATTTAAAAGTTTTTATACTTTTTATAGGTTTATTTAGGGAAAAGATTTACGTACAGTGGGAGGTGCATGGTTGGAGGATGGTTGTGAAATGGCTTTGTATTCGTTCATCTTCCAGTCGGTCTTCTTGCCGGTGGGAGCTCTTCCGCTATAGAACACCATAGTTCTTTTAAGCCCAATCACTCTATTTTTGGAGGAGTACACGTATGCAGGAGAGCCGGTGGCTTTCCAGTAGCCGGTTGTCGTCAGCCGGTTCGGCCTCCCTCCCCTAGCCTCGCTCTCCTGCCTTGGTATGAAGAAGAACCACTGCTCCGTGTTCTCCTCGCAGAACTCCCCCGAATACTCTACACCCAACACAAAAAATGTGGAGTTAGTTTCTGTTCGAGTTTTTAGATGATCAGTCAATCAGACATATCGTAAGTATGATAAAACATGTATCAAATTAGTTATAATTACTAGTTAATAATCTTAATTGGTTTCTACCTGTTAAAACCTCCGGGAAAAGTATATGGATAAATATCTCTTACTAAACTTTTCCCCACATAGTCGTTTCCATTCAAAAATTTGGGTCACACATGGAGCTATTGAAAAGTTAAATATTTAGATGGTAGCTATTAATTTTAAAAGTAAAAACCCAAGTTTAAAAATCAAAATTTTAAATATTAATTTTAAAATCTAAAAATTGTAAAAATAATTTTAAATCTAAAATTAGTTTTATTTTACATATTTTAAGTCTAAAAATCTAACTTTTATCGTAATAAAGAGTATATTCATCTCTTTACTTTCAAAATTAACATCATCTAAAACTTAAAAGGTGGAAACTTCTTATATCTGAATATAGTTAAAGATATCTGATTGAGATACTTATCAGAACCTCCCTAACATTTTACCTGCCCACAAAAAAAGGAAGAAAAAATAATCACAAATTATTTCTACTATCTAGTAACATTGGCATTGAAAATTCAAAGCCATAGATAAATATCTCAAAATATTTATCAAACGAATAACGTGAGCATTGGCTGTGTGGTGTAGATCAACTACCAGTAAACCCTCCTCATGTACAGACACGTTGACCTAAATATACATGACCGTACGTGGACTCGTGGGATCAAACTCAATGCACAGTTGAAATAATAATAATGTGAATATGATATATAACTTACTAGGAAGGTCGGAGGGATTGAAGGCGTAGATGTCGAGGACGGGAATGACGCGATCAATGGTTCGATGGAGGTCGTGTTGTCGAGTGTCCTCCTCGAGCTTGGTTCGCAGGTAGAAGGAGAGAAGCTCCTCCTCAGTTGGATAAAAACGAAAACCAGGCACGTTCTCCATCATATCAACTATTTTGAGTTTGTATTGTATGTACTCATTTCTTAGGGTTATATGGAAGAAAGAACAATAGTTAGGCAAGAGAGCAGAAAGTGAGAGAAGCCTCAATTAATTAACTAACCGAGTGAAAGTGGAAGGAAATTTTGTGGAAACTTCCACGCGCTTGTCCCAAAGAAAGTTTTGGGTGTCCCTGTCAATGCCTCGTGCTAGCTGTCTGTTGTAATAGTTTATGGGTCTCCTTTTACTCATTGCAATTGCCAAGACCTTTCTTGAATTAGTCACATTCTTCAATTCTTTGTTTTGTTCGTAGTTCTTGATTTCCTGTGAGGCTGTGCATCTACACTTCTCTTGCACCCGCGCTGGTTCCGCTAGATAGATTGGAGTATATATAGTGTAATGATTCACTAGGATTTTGAGTGTTATTACCAAATTTACATACACAAACATTATCTAATTAGTTGGTTGGTTTGGTAGCTTTGCAAAGTTGTGAATGTCCACTTGTAAGAATATGACAAACATTATATTCATAGGACCAATATTTGAAATATGAACGTATGTATAGAGTCAACGTTGCATTTAATTAGTAAAGTTGATATTTTAATCTTTCTTTATTAGAAATTATGTTTGAATAAGATTTTCTAGCGATTATTCCGATTAATTATAATAATTGAATTGAATAATGTATATGTCTGTTGTGTTCGTCTCTTCGAAAACTACAACCTAGGTTATACACTTGTAAAAATTAATCAAATACTGAATGAGATAATACCAGTTAAAGATGCTACAAATTGTATAAAACACTATTTCAAATATCGAGTACCACATTGTTCATCTTTGAACAAATGTGACTATTTATATACTTAAAATGAGAGTTAAAGGGTTGTGGCATTAGATCATCACTTAACGTGTAGTGAGGAGACTTGCAGACCAGCTTAGGTTGGGAAACAACCACGCGTGCACCACCACGACACGGTCCGATTCGGTCACAATCACGGTCATGGGCTTGGTATTCAAATAAATGCATATGCATATGCATTTCCTAGCATCATGAATCTTGCTGATTTTGATTCAACTTCTGAATCAAATGAATTCATTCAACTAATGAACACTACTGATACATTTTCGCAACAAAGGAAGCACTTTGGCATAATTTTCATCTTCTCTCTACTCCTTAAATACATATAAATTGTTAGTTCGCAGTCTCCACTATTCGCAACACTCGTTAGTGGTGTCAGTCTGTTTTATTTTGAGAGACAATTGCTCGATAATCCTTCAAGTTCCACAGAAGGAGCAATATTATCTTCAGGAAACAACAACAAGATGGACTCAGACGTTCTTTCGCACGATCTACAATCTCAATCTTCTCAACTATCTTGGTACATAACTCGTTCTTAAATTATATTAGTCTACAATCTTTATACACATAAGCTATGTACATGTTGCACATCAAAGAAACTTCACGTATAAAGAATAACAAAGAGATAAATTGTTGAACTCCACACTAGAGCAAAAGTGTCTCACATTAGAAGTGTATGAGGTATATCAGAAGTCTTATATACACATTAGACATGTGAGAAAATGAAATATAAATATAGGAGACTAAAGATAGGAAACCTAATATAATCTAACAGCCCCCCTCAAACTCAATGCGGTGAAACAAGAATTGAGTTTGAAGTTTGATAATATTGAGTTGTGGCGAGGGTTGCGGCTGTCGAGAATGTTGTCGAAGTGATGTGGCGAGAATTGAGGATGGAGGATGCGCGCCGCTCACGGCCGATGTCAGATGCTTGATGCCCGTATGTGTTGAATGATGCATGATGCCCGATGATGCATGTTGATGTCGGATGATGCATGATGCTTGATGCCTGATGGCAGATGACGAGATAGCAGCTGCCCGATGATGTCTGATGGCTGATGGCGAGATAGCAGATACCCAATGATTGTCAGATGCTTTATAGCTGATGGCGAGATAACAGATGCCCAATGATTGCCAGATATCTTATGGTTGATGGCGAGATAGCAGCTGCCCAATGATTGCCAGATGCCTGATGGCGAGATAACAATGGATGCACTACTCTCACGTGCGGTGTCCGGATTACAGGATTCCGGCTTACGGGATGTCCGGATTACAGAATTTCGATTTACGATATTTCCGACTTACAGGATGTCCGAATTACAGGATTCCGGATTACGGGATTTCCGGATTACGGGATTTCCGGCTTACAGGATTTTCGCGCGTGAGGAAGCGAGGGAGCGACAGAGAGGATTATAAAAGTAGACAAAAGAGAACACTAAATATTGTTGGCACTTCAAGATATAATCAAATTGAATGAGTACGTATGCACGTCAGCACGTTTGTATAAACACCTTGAAAGACAAATAGTGATGGATAAAACAAAATAAGTAGCTAAAAAAGAAGTAGGGCAGAAGAAGACAGAATAGAATGAGAAGAGAATGAGAGACACGCAAAATTAATAAGGTAAAGAGTAAAAGAAGAACCGATTGGTTTGAGAAAGAAAATAACAGAATAAGGGAAAGAACAAAAAAGAAGTAGAGACGGTGTTTGAACTTGTTACCTAATATAATATAACAATAACTACTAAAAATGTACTCAATAAGATTCCCAAACCATCGTACATGCCCTTTGGCCACCCTTCAGTGACAACACCAACACTAATAGAAACCACAGCACACACCATGAGGATGATAAGTGTAAAATCTTGCAAAGCTTCCCATGCAAACATCAAAAGACTTTTGGAAGGTTTCTCTGCGTAACAGTTGGACACATAGATATTTTTTCTTGGTGTTAATGTGGTTGCCCTAACACCCTCATCTAGTGAGACAGATATTTCCCTTGAAATCCCTTCAATCCCGTCATGCTTTTTCAGCGCCTTCATAATGTGGCGAGTTCATCTGCATTTATTCCAAACCCAGCCTCTCTAGTCTTTTCTGAGAATTTGCATTCATTTCGATTTCGTCCACTAGCTTCAAAAAAATGCAAAGCTGCCATTTGAACATAAAGAACAATTCGTATTTTTTTTATGAATTTTGAGCTTCTTCTCAGTTTGAGCGCGCTTGACAAGATCGGCGATCATGCGGAACCTCCCCGCAATAACCGGCAACACTTTCTCATCTGATTTCTTCCTGTACAAAATGACTCCGCTCGATTCATTGAACAACGACTCCGAAGCGTCCCGCATCGTCGTCAGCGTCACATGTAGTGTACTAGCCGGAGATCGGCTCCTCCCGACAATAACAGGTGTTGCCGCCACCACCTCCTTCCTAGTGGGCTTCTCCCGTTCCTTCTCGTAGTGGCGGATCAGCTCCGCCTCCATCACCCTTGTCACCGGAATCGCCACCCTGCTGGCCTTCTTCTCTCCTGACTTATTCTCCGCCGGAGCCTTCTCCTCCGCGGACTTCTTCTCTGCCAGCTTCTTCTCCTGAAAAATATTGTACCCGACAGATTTTGAACAGATCAAGCTCACAAAAAGATTTTACAGATATTTAACGAGTAGGATGTTTGTCCAACATAACCGGGGGCAGGTTATTTGGAGAAACTCGACATGTTGTCGTTTCTAAAACCATCCACAACATAGAGTGTGAAGTAAGTGGGGACTCTCAGGGCTGCTATGTGGCACCCACAACAATGTGTTTCTTCCAGAGTTGGTGATGTGGAGGGAAAGTATTAAAGAGAAGGGAGTGGGTTCAGAGGGTAGGAAAGAGAAAAGAGTGAGTGGGGCGAGTTG